>JAKCPB010000731.1:0-42165 GCA_021442155.1 Cymbidium sinense | reverse complement strand
AAAAAGCTAATAACTAAAATAACCTAACTAATAACTAATAATAATCAACTAATAATAACTAACTAAACTAAAACTAAACTAGTAACTAATAAAACTAATAATAACTAATTAATAACTAATTAATAACTAATTAATAAAACTAATAACAAAAAAAATAATAATAACAAAAAAATAATAAACAAATAGCTAACTAAAACTAATAAACTAATAATAACTAAACTAATAACTAACTAATAACTAATAATAAAACTAATAAACTAATGAAATAATAAATAACTAGTTATAATAAACTAACTAATAAACTCATAAATAAAAATAATAAACTAATAACTAATAATAATAAAACTAAAAATAAATGAATAACTAACTAAATAATAAATAATTAACTAATAACTAACAAAACAAAAAAACAAAAAATAAATAAATAAAAAAACAAATAATAACTAATAAAACTATAAAAAACTAAACTAACTAACTAATAAGAATAACTAATAACTAACTAAAACTAATAATTAAAAAACTAAAAAACTAAAAAACTAAAACAAACTAATAAAAAACTAATAAACTAAACTAATAACTAAACAATAATAAGTAATAAAACTAATTAACTAACTAACTAATAAAATAACTAAACTAATAACTAAATCACTAACTAACTAAATAATAAAACTAATAAAAAAACTAATTAAAAAACTTAAATAACTAATAATAAACTTAAAAAATACTAAATAATTAAACTAACTAAAAACCTTATAAATTAATAACTAAATAAACAAATAAACTAACTAATAAATAACTAATAAAAAAAAAGTTAATAAAACTAATAAACTAATAAAACAAATAACTAAATAACTAATAAAACTAATAAACTAAAACTAACTAATAACTAACTAATAAACTAAACTAATAAACCTAATAAACTAATAACTAATAATAATAATAATAATAATAATAATAATAATAATAATAATAATAATAATAATAATAATAATAATAAAATGAATATAACTAATAAATAAATAACTAAAAATAAATTAATATAAAAATAATAACTAATAAATTAAAATAAACTAAATAAATTAACTAATCTAAAAACTAACTAATAAACTAATAACTAAAACAAACTAAAAACTAAAACCTAATAATAAAAACTAAATAACTAATAACTAAACTAAATTAATAAACTAAATAACTAATAAACTAAACTAATAAACTAAAAACTAACTAACTAATAACTAATAATAACTAACTAATACTAACTAAACAAATTAACTAACTAATAATAACTAATAAATAATAAACTAATAAATAAATTAACTAACTAATAATAAAAAACTAATAACTAAAAATAAATAACTAACTAAACTAAAACTAACTAGCTAATAATAACTAAACTAATAACAAACTAATAAATTAAACTAAAAAGGTAATAATAATAATTAAAAACTAATAACTAATAAAACTAAATAAAATAACTAACTAATGGTAAATAATAAAACAAAATAAAATAATAATAATAATAATAACTAATAAAAACTAAAAAGTAACTAATAACTAAAATTAACTAAACCTAAATAATAACTAAACTAATAACTAACTAATAAAAACTAATAACTAATAACTAATAACTAAACTAATAAACTAATATTAAACTAATAACTAAATAAATAACTAACTAATAACTAATAACTAATTACTAAACTAATAAACTAATAATAAACTAATAACTAACTAATAATAACTAACTAACTAATAACTAATAAACCTAATAATAATAAAATAATAAGTAAATAATAAAACTAATAAAAACTTTAAAACTAATAATTAAAACTAATAATTAAACTAATTAATAAATAAACTAAACTAATAACTAAACTAAATAGCTAACTAACTAATAACTAATAAAATATCTAACTAAACTAATAATAAATAAATAAGCTAAATAATCAAACTAATAAAATTAATAACTAATAAAAAACTAATAACTAAAAAATAAACCTAATAATAAAACTAACTAAATAACTAATAAACTAAATTGCTAAGCTAATAAAACTAACTAAATAACTAAACTAATAATAAATAGCAAAAATTAATAAATAATAATAACATAAAAATTAACTAAACTAATAACTAATAACTAATAATAAACTAATAAATAATAATAACTAAATAATAACTAATAAAAATAACTAATAACTAAGTAATTAATAAATAACTTATAAAACTAATAACTAATAATTAAATAAAACTAATAATAACTAAATAATAACTAAATAATAACAAACTAATAATTAATAAACTATAACTAATAATAAATAACTAACTAATAACTAATAAATAAACTAATATAACCTAAAAATTAAAAACTAAAACTAAAATAATAACTAAATAGCTAAATTAATAATAATAACTAAACTAATAACTAAACTAAAAACTAATAACTAATAAAAACTAACCCAATAATAAATAATAATAATAATAATAATAATAAACTAATAAAACTAATAACTAAACTAAAAAAATAAAACTAACTAATAAATAAAAAAAATCAAAATAACTAAACTAATAAAATAAAACTAACAAACTAATAATAATATAATAAAACTAATGAAACTAATAATTAAAACCTAATAATTAAAACTAATAACTAAAAATTAATAAACTAAACTAATAAACTAAAACTAATAACTAAACTAATAACTAGTAATCTAAAATAATAAATTAAATAGTAAAACTAATAAATAACAAAACAACTAATTAATAACAAAAACATAATAGTAATAACTAAATAACTAAACTAAAACTAATTACTAATAAAATAACCTAACTAATAATAATAACTAATTAATAATAAAAAACTAATAAAAAAAACTAATAAGCTAACTAATAATAACTAATAAACTAAAAATAATAAAAACTAATAGTAATAAACAAAAAAACTAGTAAAACTAACTAATAAAACTAAAAATCTAATAACTAAATGAACTAACTAACTAAACTAGTAAAACAATTAAAAACTAACTAACTAATAAACTAATAATAACCAAAAAAGCTAAACTAAATAAAATAAAACTAACTAATCAATAATAATAATAATAATAATAATAATAATAATAATAATAATAATAATAATAATAATAAAAATAATAATTAATAACTAATAATAATAATAATAGTAATAATAATAATAATAAAACTGATAACTAACTAATAACTAACCCAATAAACTAAACTACTACTAATTATAGTAACTAAAACTAATAATAATAACTAATAACTAAAATAAACTAATAAAAAAAATAACTAACTAATAATAAACTAAAAACTAATAATAATAATAACTAACTAACTAACTAATAAACTAATAATAAAATTAAACTAAAAAACTAATACAACTAAAAAAAACTAATAACTAAATAAACTAATAATAATAATAAATAACTAATAATAATAATAAACTAATAAAACTAAAACTAAACCTAATAAATAACTAATAAAACTAAAAACCTAAGAAAACTAATAACTAATAATAAATAACTAAAACTAATAAAACCTAATAACTAATAAAACTAATAAAAATAACTAATAATTATAATAAAACTAATAAAACTAATAAATAAAACTAATAATAATAAATTAAACCTAATAATAATAACTAAACTAACTAACTAATAAATTAATAATAATAAAACTAACTAATAATATCTAATAATGAACTAATAATAACTAATAATTAAAACTAAAAAATTAATAAAGTAAAACTAAATAACTAACTAAACTAATAACTAATAATAACTAATAATAACTAAACCAATAATAATAATAACTAATAATAATAAAAAATAACTAAACTAATAATAAAATATAAATAAAAACAAAACTAATAAACTAAATAATTAATAAATAATAAAATAATAACTAATAAAGCTAGTAAACTATTAATAACTAAATAACCATCTAATAATATCTAAATTAATAATAATAAATAAAATAAAAACTAAAATTAAAAATAATAATAATTAATAAATGATAGCTATAATTGTAAACTAATAACTAACTAATAACTAACTAATAATAACTAATAAAAAACTAAACTAACTAAATAATAACTTAAAATAAACTAATAACTAATATTAAAACTAAATAACTAATAATAATAAACTAAATAACTAAACTAATAACTAATAAATAAAACTAAATAACTAAACAAACTAATAAAACTAAACTAATAAAAAACTAATAAAGTAAATAACTAGCTAACTAATAAAACTAAAACTAATAAACAATAAAAACTAATAACCTAATAAAACTAATAACTAAATAAAAGTAAAAAACTAAAACTATTAACTAACTAAACTAATAACTAATAAAAACAAATAACTAAATAAAAGTAATAATCTAAAACTATTAACTAACTAAACTAATAACTAATTAAAACTAATAACTAATAATAAAAACTAAAAAACTAAGAAAACTAAAAAACTAAAACTAACTAACAATAATAATAATAATAAAATAACTAATAACTAAACTAAATAAAAACTAACTAAACTAAAAACTAAACTAAAGCCTAAATAACTAAATAAAACTAATAAAATCTAATAAACTAAACTAACTAATAACTAATAAACTAACTAACTAATAAACTAATAACTAAAATAATAAACTAATAACTAACTTATAATAATAACAATAATTAATAAAAGCTAATAAACTAAACTAACTAACAACTAATAAACTAGCTAACTGATTAACTAATAACTAAAATAATAAATAAGTAACTAACTAAAAAACTAGCTAATAAACTAAAAAACTAAATAAAACTAACTAATGACTAATAATTAATAACTAAAATATAATAATAATAATAATAATAAACTAATAATTAAAAACTAATAAAAAACTAGCTAAACTAACTAAACTAATAATTAATAAACTACTATTAAATAAATTACAAATAATAACTAAATAAATAACTAACTAATAATAAATAAATAACTATGTGATAACTAAAAACTAATAAAAACTAATAACTAATAAAATAAACTAAACTAATAATAACTAACTAATAAACTAAATAATAAACCTATTTAAAACTAATAATTTAAAAACTAATAAAACTAAATAATAATAAACTAAAAAACTAAAACTAATAATTAATAACTAATAACTAATAAAAACTAATAATAATAACGAAACTAATCCTAAAACCTAATATAACTATAAACTAATAATAACTAATAAAAACTAATAAAAACTAATAACTAAAACTAATAACTAATAACTAAATAGTAATAATAACTAATAATAACTAAAATTAATAATAATAATAACTAATAAAACTAAGTAAAAACTAATAACTAATAATTATTAACTAAATAATAATAACTAACTAATAACTAATAAACTAAATAATAATAAAAAATAAATAAAATAATAATAATAACTAAAACCCTAATAAACTTATAAGTAATATAACTAACTAAACTTAATAACTAACTAAAAATAATAACTAAACTAAAACCAATAATAAAAACTAATAACCATATCCCATAACTAATAACTAACTAACTAATAAACTAATAACCAATAAAAGTAATTAAAACTAATAAAATTAATAAGACTAATAATAATAAAACTAATAAAACTAATAAATAACTAAATAATAAAACTAAATACTAATAATAATAAACTAAAAAAACTAAACTAATAACTAAATAATAAAAATAAACTGATAACTAATAATAATAATAAACTAATAAGTTAGAACAATTAACTAAAGAATAACTAAAATAAAAACTAATAAAACTAAATAATAATACTAATAATCTAAAACTAATAATCTAATAAAATAGTTATAAACTAAAAATTTCTCAAAATACTCTTATTTTTATATAAATAATAAAACTAAAAATAAAACTAAAACTAACTAAATTGATAAAAAATAAAATAAATAACTAATAAACCAAAATTAATAATAAACTAATAATTAATGATAAACTATTAACCAAACTAATAACTAACTAAATTAAAACCAAAACTAAAATAATAAAACTAAAATAACTAAACTAATAACTAATAACTAATAAATAAACCAAATAACTAAACGTAATAACTAATAAAAACTATTAACTAATAACTAATAAAAACCAAACTAATAAATTAAAAAAACTAAAATAAAACTAATAATAAAAACTAATAAACTAAAATTAATAATAAATAATAAAAACCAATAAAAAATAAAACTAAAATAATAAAACTAATAATATAAAAATAATAATACTATAATAACAAAAATAATAAACTAATAACTAATAAATAAATAAATAAAAAAAAAAATCTAAAAAACTACAACAAATAAAACTAAACTAATAACTAATAAAAACTAAACTAAACTAATAAACTAATAAATTCATAACTAATAACTAATAACTAATAACTAAAATAAAAAAACTAAACTAACTAATATCTAATAATAAAACTAAAATAACTAATAACTAATAACTAAACTAAAACTAAAAAAACTAAGTAATAACTAATAACTAAAACTAAAAAACTAATAAACTAATAACTATTAAATACTAATAAATCTAACAAATAATAACCTAATAACTAAACTAAAAAACTAAACCCAAAGTAACTAAACCCAATAACTAATAACTAAATAAAAATAAATAAAACTAACCAAAATAAAGTAATAAAATAAATAACTAAAATAAAAACTAAACTAATAACTAAATAAACTAATAACAAATAAACCTAACTAATAACAAACTAAACTATTAACTAAACTATTAAACTAATAAACTAATAATAATTAAACTAATAAAAAACTAATAAAACTAATAATAAGTAAAAATCATAATAAAACTAATAAAATAAATAAATAACTAATAAAATGAAACAACTAATAACTAATAACTAAAAACTAAAATAATAACTAATAATAACTAATAACTAATAATAAATAAAATAATAATAATAAAATAAAATAAAACTAAATAACTAACTAATAATAACTAAACTAAACATAAAATAACTAAATAATAACCAAATAACTAAACTAATAATAAAACTAATAATTAATAAAATCTATTAAAACTAACAACTAATAACTAATAATAAACTAAGAATTAATAATAACTAACTAATAACTAATTAATAAATAAAACCTAATAAACTGAAAAAGACTAACTAAATTAATAACTAATAAAACTAACTAAATAAACTTAATAACTAAACCTAATAACTAATAATAACTAAATAATAATATCTAAAAACTAAAACTAAACTAATAACTAATAAAACTAATAAAACTAATCACTAAACTAATTAACTAATAACTAAACTAAACTAATTAATAATAACTAATAACTAATAACTAAAAAAAATTAATAAAACTAACTAATAATAAAACTAATAAATAATAACTAATAACTAATAATAATAATAATAATAATATAATAATAATAACTAAATAACTAATAACTCAACTAAAACTAAAACTAACCTAATAACTAATAATAATAACTAATAACTAAAATAATAATAACTAAACTAATAACTAAACTAAAATAACTAAACTAATTAATAAATAAACTAATAAAACTAAATAACTAATAAACCTAAATAACTAATAACTAATAACTATAGCTAATAACAAATAACTAAATAACTAATAAGCTAATTAAATAATGAAATGAATAACTAATAAATAATAAAAATAATAAAATAAAATTAGAAAACTAAACTAATAAACTAAAACTACTAACTAACTAACTAATAACTAATAAAAACTAATAACTAAAAATAATAACTCATAACTAAACTAATAATTACTAATAAATAAACTAACTAACTAAATTTATAACTAATAATAATAACTAAACTAATAACTAATAACTAATAATAAAACTATTAAAACTAATAAAATAATAATAAAAACTAATAAAATAATAAAACTAACTAAACTAAACTAATAACTAATAATTAAACTAATAACTAAAATAACTAAACTAATAACTAATAAACTAATAAAAAACTAAATAATAAACTAACTAAGAAACTAAAACTAAATAAATAACTAAATTAATAACTAATAATAACTAATAATAACTAACTAAATAAATAGTAACATAATTAAACTAAAAACTAATAATAAACTAAATAATAAAACTAATAAACTAATAAATTAATAACTAATAAATAATAACTACCTAACTAATAAACTAATAACGAATAAACTAATAGCTTATAAAACCTAATAAAAAAATAATAAAATTAAAACCTAAAACTAAATAACTAATAATAATAATAATAACTAATAATAATAACTAAACTAGAAAACTAATTATTAAAACTAAATAAATTAATAATAAATAATAAATAATAAACTAAATAACTAAACTTACCTTTTGTTCATGGCCCTAAACTAAAAACTAATAATAATAAATTAAATAATAAAACTAATAAACTAATAACTAATAAATAGTAACTAACTAACTAATAAACTAATAACTAATAAACTAATAGCTAATAAAACCTAATAAAATAATAATAAAACTAAAACCTAAAACTAAATAACTAATAATAATAATAAACTAATAATAATAACTAAACTAAAAAACTAATTATTAAAACTAAATAAATTAATAATAAATAATAAATAATAAACTAAATAACTAAACTTACCTCTTGTTCATGGCCACTCTCATGGTTTTACCTATCTCTCATTTGGAGATTCCCCTCTATTGACCTAATAACTAAACTAACAACTAAACTAAAATAATAAATAATAATAACTAAAACTAATAACCTAATAACTAATAAAATGTAATAATAATTAAACTAAATAAATAAACTAATAATAAAAAAAAAACTAACTAACTAATAAAATTAAAATAATAAACTAATAATAACCACAATAATAATAAACCAAATAAATAAATAAAACTAAATAAATATAATAACTAATAATTAATAACTAACTAATAATAAAATAACTAAACTAAGTCGATAACTAATAACCAATAATAAACTAATAAACTAATAATAACTAATAATTAATAACTAATACCCTAACTAAATAATAAAATTAAAAAGTAACTAAACTAACTAAACTAATAATTAAATAAGTAAACTAATAAACTTATAAAACCAATAACCACAAGAACTAAAACCAATAACAAACTAATAATAAAAACTAATTAATATATAAACAAATAACTAAAACTAAACTAAATAATAAAACTAAAATAACTAATAACTAAACTAAAAAACTAATAATAAGCAAACTAATAAACTAATAAAACTAATAATTAAGTAATAATAAACTAATAAACAAATAAACTAATAATCATAATTAATAACTAATAAAAAAACTAAACTAAAAACTAACTAACTAATAATAATAACCTAACTAACTAATAACTAAAATCAAAACTAATAATAATAAACTAATAATTAACTAAATAACTAATAAAACTAAAAAAATAAAAACTAATAATAATAGCTAAACTAGCTATACTAAATAACTAATAACTAACTAACTAAACTAATAACTAAACACACTAACTAAACTAATAACTAAATACACTAACTAATAGCTAATAATAATTAAAACTAAATAACTAACTAAAAATACTAAATTTAACTAATATAACTAATAATAACTAAAATAACTAACTAATAATAATTAAAATAATAATAAATATTAACTAAATTATAAAACAAAACTAATAACTAAAAAACTATAATAACTAAATTAATAACTAACTAATAAATAAACTAACTAATAACTAAACTAATAACTAATAATAAACTAAATAACTAAATAACTAACTAATAACTAACTAAATAAAAACTAATAAACTAATAACTAATAACTAAACTAAAAAATAATAACTAAACTAATAATAAAACCTAACTAAAAACTAATAAACTAAACTAATAAATAACTAATTAAAAACTAATAACTAAAACTAAACTAAAAAAAATGAATAAAACTATTAAAATAACTAACTAAATCATTAACTAAACTAATAACTAAATAAATAATTAATAATTAACAAACTAACAAAAAAACTAATAACTAAACTAATAAATTAATAACTACTAATTATACTAGAAACTAAACTAAACCTAATAACTGAATAATAACTAACTAAATAAAAACTATTAATAAACTAAAACTTAATAACTAATAACTAAACTAATAATAAACTAAAAACTAATAACTAATAATAATTAATCATAACAGATAAAACTAATAACTAAATAAAATAAAACTCACTAATTAATAATAATAATAATAATAATAATAATGATAATAATAATAATAATAATAATAAATATAATAATAATAATAATAATTAATAACTAATAATAATAATAATAATAATAATAATAATAATAATAATAATAAAATTGATAACTAACTAATAACTAAACCAATAAACTAAACTACTAATAATAGTAACTAAAGCTAATAATAATAACTAATAACTAAAACAAACTAATGAAATAAATAACTAACTAATAATAAACTAAAAACTAATAATAATAATAACTAAATAACTAACAAATAAACTAATAATAAAATTAAACTAAAAAACTAATACAACTAAAACAAATAACTAATTAAAATAATAATAACTAATAATAAATAACAAATAATAATAATAAACTAATAAAACTAAAACTAAACCTAATAAATATCTAATAAAACTAAAAGCTTAAGAAAACTAATAACTAATAATAAATATCTGAAACTATTAAAACTAATAAAAATAATTAATAATTATAATAAAACTAATAAAATTAATAAATAAAAGTAATAATAATAAATTAAACCTAATAATAATAACTAAACTAACTAACTAATAAATTAATAATAATAAAACTAACTAATAATTAAAACTAAAAAATTAATAAACTAAAACTAAATAACTAACTAAACTAATAACTAATAATAACTAAACTAATATTAATAATAACTAATAATAAAAAAAAACTAAACTAATAATAAAATTTAAATAAAAACTAAAGTAATAAACTAAATAATTAATAAATAATAAAATAATAACTAATAAAACTAGAAAACTAATAATAACTAAATAACTAACTAATAATATCTAAATTAATAATAATAAACAAAATAAAAATTAAAACTAAATATAATAATAACTAATAAATGATAACTATAATTGTAAACTAATAACTAACTAATAACTAACTAATAATAACTAATAAAAACTAAACTAACCAAATAATAACTTAAAATAAACTAATAACTAATATTAAAACTAAATAACTAATAATAATTAACTAAATAACTAAATTAATAACTAATAAATAAAACTAAATAGCTAAACTATCTAATAAAACTAAATTAATAAAAAACTAATAAAGTAAATAACTAACTAACTAATAAAATGAAAACTAAGAAATAATAAAAACTAATAACCTAATAAAAACTAATAACTAAATAAAAGTAAAAAAACAAAAACTATTAACTAACTAAACTAATTACTAATAAAAACTAATAACTAAATAAAAGTAATACTCTAAAACTATTAACTAACTAAACTAATAACTAATTAAAACTAATAACTAATAATAAAAACTAAAAAACTAAGAAAACTAAAAAGCTAAAACTAACTAACAATAATAATAATAATAAAACTAATCAACTAATAATAAAATAACTAATAACTAAACCAAATAAAAACTAACTAAACTAAAAACTAAATTAAAACCTAAATAACTAAGTAAAACTAATAAAATCTAATAAACTAAACTAACTAATAACTAATAAACTAACTAACTAATAAACTAATAACTAAAATAATAAACTAATAACTAACTAATAATAATAACAATAATTAATAAAAGCTTATAAACTAAACTAACTAACAACTAATAAACTAGCTAACTGATTAACAAATAACTAAAATAATAAATAAGTAACTAACTAAAAAAACTAGCTAATAAACTAAAAAACTAAATAAAACTAACTAATGACTAATAACTAATAACTAAAATATAATAATAATAATAATAAGCTAATAATTTAAAACTAATAAAAAACTAACTAAACTAACTAAACTAATAATTAATAAACTACTATTAAATAAATTACAAATAATAACTAAATAAATAACTAACTAATAATAATAAATAACTACGTGATAACTAAAAACTAATAAAAACTAATAACTAATAAAATAAACTAAACTAATAAAACTAACTAATAAACTAAATAATAAACCTAACTAAAACTAATAATCTAAAAACTAATAAAACTAAACAATAACAAACTAAAAAACTAAAACTAATAATTAATAACTAATAACTAATAAAACTAATAATAATAATGAAACTAAACCTAAAACCTAATATAACTGATAAACTAATAATAAATAACTAATAATAACTAATAACTAAAACTAATAACTAATAACTAAATAATAATAATAACTAATAATAACTAAAATTATAATAATAATAAAACTAAATAAAAACTAATAACTAATAATTATTAACTAACTAATAAACTAAATAATAATAATAAATAAATTTAAAAAAAATAGAAAAACTAATAATAACTAAAACCCTAATAAACTTATAAGTAATATAACTAACTAAACTTAATAACTAACTAAAAATAATAACTAAACTAAAACTAATAATAATAATAAAACTAATAATAACTAATATTCATAACTAATAACCTAACTAACTAATAAAACTAAAAACTAATAAAATTAAACTAATAACTATTAAAGTAATTAAAACTAATAAACTAATAAGACCTAATAATAATAACTAAACTTAACTAAAAACTAATAAATAACTAAATAATAAAACTAAAACCTAATAATAATAAACTAAAAATAACTAAACTAATAACTAAATAACAAAAATAAACTAATAACTAATAATAATAACAAACTAATAACTTAGAACAATTAACTAAAGAATAACTAAAATAAAAACTAATAAAACTAAATAATAATACTAATAAACTAAAACTAATAATCTAATAAAATAGTAATAACCTAAAATAAATTAATAAACTAATAACTAATAAACTAATAATAACTAACAATAATAAATAAACCTAATTATTAAACTAATAATAAATAATAATAACTAAAACCTAATAATAAGAATAATAAATAAATAAGTAATAAAAACTAACTAATAATAATAAATAATAATTAAACTAAAACTAACTAATAAAATAAACTAATAACTAAAATAAATAATAATAATAATAACTAATAATAACTAAAATAACTAACTAATAATAATAGTAATAATAACTAATAATAATAATAATAATAATAATAACTAAATAATAAAACTAATTATAAACTAATAACTAAAACTAATATTAAAAACTAAATAACTATTAAATAATAAACTAATAAAACTAATAATTAATAATTAATAAAATAAAAACTAATAAATAAAAAAAAATAATAATAATAAAATAAATAAAAACTAAACTAATAAACTAATAACTAATAACTAATAACTAATAATAAACTAAAAACTAAACTAAAAATTAATAATAACTGACTAAATTAACTAACTAACTAATAAAGGTAAAAAACTAATAGCTAATAAATTAAAACTAATAATAAAATGAAAAAATAAAATAACTAATAACTAATAAAACTAATAAAACTAAAAATTAAAACTAATAACAAACTAATAATAACAAAAAATAATAAACTAATAATAATAATAACTAATAAACTAAATAACTACAAAAACTAATAATTAATAAAACTAATAACTAAAAGCTAATAAAATTAACTAAAAACTAATAAAGTAAACTAATAACTAAATAACTAAATAACTAATAAAAACTAAACCTGATAAACTAATAATAAAACAAATAACACTAAAACATAATACATAAAACCTAATAACTAATAATAACTAATAATAAATAACTAAATAAATAACTAATAAAATAAACTAACTAAACTAATAACTAACTAAACTAACTAAATAAAACTAATAAAACTAAACTTAATAACTAATAAAAACTAACTAACTAAACTAAATAACTAATAACTAAAACTAATAATAAAAACTAAAACTAAACTAAAAACTAAACTAAACTAACTAAACTAACTAACTAAACTAATAAAACTAATAAAAAAACTAAACTAAACTAATAAAAACTAATAAAACCGAATTACCTTAAAAACTAACTAAACTAACTAAAAAACTAAATCCTAGTAACTAAACTAAACTAACTAATAAAACTAAAACACAATAACTAATAATTAAACTAATAATAAACTAACTGACTAATAAATAGCTAAATAAGACTAATAAGCATAACTAATAACATAACTAACTATTAATAAAACTATAATAATAACTTAAAAACTAAACTAATAACTAAAACTAATAACTAACTAACACTAACTAATACTAAAAACTAACTAATAATAAACTAATAAAACTAAACCTAAATAATAATAATAAACTAATAAAACTAATAACTAGAATAATAATAAAAACTAACTAATAACTAAAAACTAATATACTAATAACTAATAAAAATGAACTAAATAACTAATAAAATAAAACTAAACTAATAAACTAAAGTAATAATAAACTAACTAAACTAATAACTAACTAATAAACTAATAAACAAATCACTAATAAAAACTAATAACTAAACCTAATAATTAATAATAATAACTAAACTAATAACAACTAATAACTAATAATAATTAAAAAACCTAACAACTTAACTAACTTGCTAAAAACTAATAATAAAACTAATAAAACTAATAAAGTAATAATAAATAATAAAATAACTCAATTAATAAGTAAATAAATAATAAATAAATTAATAATAAACTAACTAACTAATAAATAACTAATAAAAACTAATAAAACTAATATAAATAACTAAACTAGTAACTATAAATAATAACTAACTAATAAACTAAACTAACTAATAAATAACTAAATAACTAAACTAATAATAACTAAACTAATAACTAATAATAACTAATAAAATAACTAAAAATAACTAACTAATAACTAATAAAATAATAAAAAACTAGTAACTAATAAATAATAATAATAAATAATAAAACTAATAATAATAATTAAATAAATTTATTAAAAAATTAAACTAAAACTCATAATAACTAAAACTAACTAATAAATAACTACACTAACAACTAAATAAAAACTAACTAATAACTAAATAATAATAATAAATAAATAACTAATAAAACTAACTAAAACTAGAAAACTAACAACTAATAATAAAACTTAATAATTAAATAAAAAATTAATAACTATTAATAACTAATAAACTAATAACTATTAACTAAAACTAATAAAGTAAATAATAATAATAACTAAACTAACTAAAATAATAAAATAACTAAATAACTAACTAATAAAAACTAATAACTAAATCTAATAAATGAATAAATAATAATAACTAAAAATAAAATAACTAAACTAACTAAACTAATAACTAATAACTAATAATAATAAAAATAAATAAGAAATAAACTATTAAACTAGTAAACTAATAACTAATAACCAAAAATAACTAATAACTAAACTAAACTAATAACTAACTAATAATTAATTAAAACTACTAATAAATAAACCTAAAAAAGATAAACTAAACCTAATAAAATCATAAAAAATAACTATAATAATAACTAATAATGATACTAATAATTAACTAAAATAATAATAATAATAATTAATAATTAATAAACTAATAAAATAATAAACTAATAACTAATAACTAATAAATAACTAATAAACTAACTAACTAACTAATAAAACTAAATAAACTAATTGACTAAAATAACTAATAAATAAACCTAATAACTAATTAAAAACTAAATAACTAATAATAAATAATAACTAACTAAATAAATAACTAATTAAAATTAATAAACTAATAACTAACTAATAATAATAAACTAATAAACTAAAAACCTTACTAATAACTAAATAACTAACTAAACTAATAAAACTAATAACTAACTAACTAATAACTAATATTAATAATTGATTAAAACTAATTAATAAAACTAATAACTAACTAAAATTAATAAAACTAGACTAATAATTAATATAACTAAATTTAAAACTAAACTAATAAATAATAACTAATAATAATAACTAAACTAATAATTAAACTAAATAACTAAATAACTAATAATAAATAACTAATAAACTAAATAAACTAATAACTAATAAACTAATAAGTAACTAATAATAACTTATAATAATAATAAACTAACTAATAACTAACTAACAAATTCTAACTAAACTAAATAATTAATAACTACTAATAAATAACTAAACTAAATAATAATTAAACTAATAACATAAAATAATAATTAAAACTAACTAATAACTAATGAATAACCAACTAACTAACTAATAATAAAATAATTAAAACTAACTAACTAAACTAATAAAATTAACTAAAAATTAATAACTAACTAAAAATAATAAAATAAAAACTAAATAATAAAACTAACTAACTAATAAATAAATAACTAATAATTAAACCTAATAAAACTAATAAACTAATAACTAACTAATAAACTAATAATAATAAAATAACTAACTATTAATAATAACTAATAATAACTAACTAAAAATAACTAATAAAAATAATCACTAAACTAATAATAATAACTAGTAAAATAATAAACTAATAACTAATAATAAACTAATAAAATATCTAATAAAACTTAACTAAAGCTAACTAACTAATAAACTAATAAACTAACTAACTAATAATAATAATAAAACTAACTAAACTAACTAAAATAATAATAACTAACTAATAACTAACTAATAATAATAAACTAATAAATAATAATAACTAAACTAAACTAGTAACTAATAACTAACAAAATTAACTAATAACTAATAAAACCTAAAGAAATAACTAAAACTAAACCTAAAAATAATAAAACTAATAACTAAATAACTAATAATAACAAAAAACTAAACTAATAACTAAACAACTAATAACTAATAAATTAAAACCTAAATAACTAATAAACTAAAACTAATAAACTAAATAACTAAATAATAACTAACTAAAACCTAATAAAATAATAACTAAAACTAATAAAACTAATAACTAAAAAAATAACTAAACTAATAAAACTAAGAAATAACTAAAACTAATAAAAAAATTAATAACTAATAAAAACTAACTAGGCTAATAACTAAAAATAACTAAATAACTAACTAACTAACTAAAAAAAATAACTAATTAAACTAATAATAATAAACTAATAAACTAAAACTAAATAACCTAATAAAACTAACTAAACTAAACTAAAAAAATAATAAATAATAAACTAAAAAATAAATAACTAAATTAATAACTAATAAATAATAAAACTAATAACTAAAACTAAATAAAACTAACTAATAAATAACTAATAAACTAATACCTAAACTAACTAAAATTAACTAAACTAATAATAACTAACTAAAAACTAAAAAACCTAAACTAAACTAATAAATAAATAACCTAATAACTAATAAAAACTAATAATTAAACTAAACTAATAACTAACAAATTAATAACTAATAAACTAATAAGTAACTAATAATAAATAATAAACTAATAACTAAATTAAACTAACTAAACTAAACTTAAAAACTAATAATAACTAATAAAACTAATAATATCCAACTAATAATAAAATGAAATAACTAAATAATAACTAATAAACAAATAAACTAATAATAGATTAATAAACTAAAACAAATAACTAAACCTAATAACTAAAAAAACAAACTAACTAATAACTAAAAACTAATAAACTAATAACTAAATAATAAACTAACTAACTAATAAACTAATAACTAAATAACTAACAAATAATTAATAAAACCTAATAAACTAAATAATAAAAATAATAAATAACTAAATAAGCTAATAATTAACTAAAACTAATAACTAATAGCTAATAACTAAAATTGATTGCTAAAACTAAATAATAAAAACTAAAATAACTAAACTAATAATTAATAACTAAACTAATAACTAAAATTAATAATAATAACTAACTAACTAAAACTAATAAAACTAATCACTAATAAAACTAAAAACTAATAAAACTAAGAAAACCTAATAACTAAACTAATAACTAATAACTAACTAATAACTAAACAAATAATTAAACTAATAATAATAATAATAACTAAACTAACTAAATAATAATAACTAAACTAAAAACCTAATAAAACTAATAAATAATAACAAATAATAAACCTAATAAATAACTAATAATAAATAACTAACTAATAACTAATAACTAATGAATAATAACTAAACCAATAACTAATAATAACTAACTAAAAAACTAGAACTAATAACTAAACTAACTAATAACTGAAAACTAACTAAACTAATAAATAACAAATAAATAAACTAATAACTAATAATAAATAAACTAATAAGTAAAAAATAATAATAATTAAAAAAATAAACTAATAACTCATAAAACCTAAAAAATGAACTAATAAAACTAATAAATAAAACAAATAAAATTGATAAAAAAACTAATAAAAAACTAACTGAAAACTAATAAACTAATAAAACTAACTAATAATAAATTATAACTAATAACTTAAATAAAAACTAATAACTAAAATAATAATTAAAAAGCTAAATAAAATGAAACTAATAAGAAATTAACTAATAATAATAATAACTAACTAACTAATAAAATAAACTAATAACAAAACTAACTAAAACTAACTAATAATAATAACTAATAAAAAACTAACTAATAATAAGTAATAACTAAAACTAAATAACTAAACTAAAAACTAGTAATAATAAACCTAATAAAAATAAACTAAAACTAATAATAAAAATTAGTAACTAATAAACCTACAATAATTAAACTAAAAACTAATTAATAATAATTAAACTAATAACTAATAAGAACTAAATAAAAAACTAAAAACTAATTAACTAATAACTAATAACTAATAAATAATAATAAAAATAACTAACCAATTAGTCAACCTAACCTAACTTAGCCCAGTTTAGCCTTGATGGGTCAAATCAACCTAAAACACAATCAAATCAAAATTGAACTTAACCAAAGCCTACAATATATTCCAAATGATCAATTAAACCTAAACCAAGCCATGATTCAAGCCAATTTGGTCAATTGGGTCAAATTAGTCAACTTAGCCCAAATTGACCTAAAGGATCAAATTAGCCAAAATCTAAATTAAATTTAGATTAAACCAAATTGATTAAAACCAATTGAACTAATATACTCCAAATGGTCATTTGAACTTGACCTAACTCTTGGTTTGACCCAATTTGACTAATTGGTCAACCTAACCCATTTTGACCCAATTTGACCCAAATGCGTTAAATTGACCCAAATTAAAACTAATGAACTTCAAATGACATGAAATTTGGTCCAAGTTACTTTTGACACATTTCAAATCTGCTTAAATCAAATTCAATGCTAAATGACCACTTTTCCCTTGGGTCAAGGGCATCCCATGAGAAAAGAAACTTGCCCAAGTGGTCATTTCTCTTCCTTGGCCACTTGGCACTCATCCATTGGTCCACTTAAGCACAAAAGACACTAATTTTCTGACCCAAGGAGTGGTTGGGGTAGTCATGACTCATGGGGAGGTGAAATCACCTCACCTCTCCCATTGTAATACTTAGCATGAAGGACTCTCACCTCCCCTTAGCTAGGACACCCATTTTTCCTTCATGGCAGCCACTTTCCATACCTTAGCTAACCAAAGTGAGCAACCTAGGATGATTCTCTTCTATTCCCAATCACCCCAAGCCAAATGACATGAGTTTGGAGCCAAAAACTCAAAGAAAAAGAGAGATTTTATTCACTTTTCATTCCAAGGCATTAGAGGATGAAGCACTGGTCTATTCCCTCATTCTTCTCCTTCTAGAGCTCCCAAACCCATTGGCAATCACCCCCACTTCATTTTGGAGAGAAATACTACAAAATTAAGTGGATTTTGGCAAAGAAATAGTGATTATTGGTGAATACTTTATTACAACATGAAGGCGAAGATCCAAGCTCATTCTAAGGCCTATTCCCATGCTCAACAGCATGCTTGAGCCATCACCGCATCTGGAAATCATCCCTAGTGAGGTAACTTTAACAAAATCGTAGCCAGCCTTAGGATCCTCCATTTGTGATGATTTTTTGTGCGATTATTTTAGGAATTTACCCTAGCTAATCCTCATTTTTTTTACTTTAAATCATCTCAATTAAAAAATAGAAACTTTTTGGTGCAAATCGAAGTTAAAACGAGTCCATTTGGACAAGTTTTCTTTTAAAATTTCTCATTTTTTCCAAAATACTCTTATTTTTACTGTTCACAGTCGCCGGATAGCTAAAACTAAAAATAAAACTAAAACCTAAACCTAAATTGATAAAAATAATAATAACTAATAATAACTAATAACTAAAACTAATAATAAACTAATAACTAATGATAAAACTATTAACTAAACTAATAACTAACTAAATTAAAACCCAAAACCTAAATAATAAAACTAAAATAATTAAACTAATAACTAATAAATAAACCTAAATAACTAAACAAATAACTAATAATAACTAATAACTAACTAACTAATAAAAAACTAATAACTAATAATAATTAAATAAAACCAAAATAAAAACTAATAATAAAAACTAACTAAAACTAATAACTAACTTAACTAATATCTAATAATAAAACTAATAAACTAGCTAACTAATAACTAATAAAACTAATAAACTAACTAATAACTAATAAAAACTAATAACTAACTAAAAAACTAAAAAACTAACTAAACTAATAAAACTAATAACTAATAATAATAATTAATAACTAACTAAAAACTAATAATAATAATTAACTAATAATAATAAATAAATAATAAAACTAATAATAAACTAATAAACTAATAATTATTAACTAAACGAATTAACAAATAATTAATAAAACTATAATAACTAAATAACTAAACAAATAATAAACTAATAACTGATAATTAAATAAATAACTAAACTAATAACTAATAAAACTAAAAACGATTAACAAATAAAACTAAACTAATAAATTAACTAATAAAACTAAAAAACTAAACTAAACTAATAAACTAAGAAATTCATAACTACTAACTAATAACTTATAAATAAAATAAAAAAACTAAACTAACTAATATCTAATAATAAAACTAAACTAACTAATAACTAATAACTAAACTAAAACTAAAAAAACTAAGTAATAACTAAACTGATAACTAACTAATAACTATAACTAATAAATTAATAAACTAATAACTAATAAGAACTAATAAATCTAACAAATAATAACCTAATAACTAAACTAAAAACTAAACCTAATAACTAATAAACCTAATATTAACTAATAACTATAAATAAATAAAACTAACCAAACTAAAGTAATAAACTAAATAACTAAAATAAAAACTAAACTAATAACTAATAATCCTAACTAATAACAAACTAAACTATTAACTAAACTATTAAAGTACTAAACTAATAATAATTAAACTAATAAAAACTAATAAAACTAATAATAAGTAAAAATCATAATAAAACTAATAAAATAAGTAAATAACTAATAAAATGAAACAACTAATAACTAAAAACTAAAAACTAAAATAATAACTAATAATAATAACTAATAACTAATAACTAATAACTAATAAATAATAATAATAATAATAAAATAAAAATAAATAACTAACTAATAATAACTAAACTAAATCTAAAATAACTAAATAATAACTAAATAATAACTAGATAACTAAACTAATAATAAAACTAATAACTAATAAAATCTACTAAAATTAACAACTAATAACTAATAATAAACTGAGAATTAATAATAACTAACTAATAACTAATAAATAAAACCTAATAAATTAAAAAAGACTAACTAAATTAATAACTAATAAAACTAACTAAATAAACTTAATAACTAAACATAATAACTAATAATAACTAATAAAAACAAACTAATAAATAATAATAACTAAATAATAATAACTAAAAACTAAAACTAAACTAATAACTAATAAAACTAATAAAACTAATCACTAAACTAATTAACTAATAACTAAACTAAACTAACTAATAATAACTAATAACTAATAACTAATAACTAAAAAACTAATAAAATTAACTAATAATAAAACTAATAAATAATAACTAACTAATAACTAATAATAATAATAATAATAATAATATAATAATAATAACTAAATAACTAATAACTAATAACTAAACTAAAACTAACCTAATAACTAATAATAATAACTAATAATTAAATTAATAATAACTAAACTAATAACTAAACTAAAATAATTAAACTAATTAATAAATAAACTAATAAAACTAAATAACTAATAAACCTAAATAACTAATAACTAATTACTATAGCTAATAACAAATAACTAAATAACTAATAAACCAATCAAATAACGAAATGAATAACTAATAAATAATAAAACTAATAAAATAAAACTAGAAAACTAAACTAATAAACTAAAACTACTAACTAACTAACTAATAACTAATAAAAACTAATAACTAAAAATAATAACTCATAACTAAACTAATAATTACTAATAAATAAACTAACTAACTAAATTTATAACTATTAATAATAACTAAACTAATAACTAATAACTAATCATAAAACTATTAAAACTAATAAAATAATAATAATAACTAATAAAATAATAAAACTAACTAAACTAAACTAATAATTAATAAAAATAATTAAACTAATAACTAATAAACTAATAAAAAACTAAATAATAAACTAACTAAGAAACTAAAACTAAATAAATAACTAAATTAATAACTAATAACTAATTAATAACTAATAATAACTAACTAACTAAATAATAAAATAACTAAACTAAAAACTAATAATAATAAATTAAATAATAAAACTAATAAACTAATAAACTAATAACTAATAAATAGTAACTAACTAATAAACTATTAACTAATAAACTAATAGATAATAAAACCTAATAAAATAATAATAAAACTAAAACCTACAACTAAATAACTAATAATAATAATAATAACTAATAATAATAACTAAACTAAAAAACTAATTATTAAAACTAAATAAATTAATAATAAATAATAAATAATAAACTAAATAACTAAACTTACTTTTTGTTCAGGGCCACTCTCATAGTTTTACCTATCTTTCATTTGGAGATTCCCCTCTATTGATCTAATAACTAAACTAACAACTAAACTAAAATAATAAATAATAATAACTAAAACTAATAACCTAATAACTAATAAAACCTAATAACTAATAATAATTAAACTAATAACTAATAAATAAACTAATAATAACTAAAAAAAACTAACTAACTAACTAACTAATAACTAATAAAACTAATAAACTAATAATTAATAACTAATAATAATAAACTAACTAATAACTAATAAATAAATAACTAATAATAATAATTAATAATAAACTAATAAACTAAATAATAAAATTAACTAACTAATAATAACTAATAAATAACTAATTAATAATAATAAAATAACTAAACTAATAACTAACTAATAATAATAAACTAAAACTAAATAATTAAACTAATAACTAAATAACTTAACTAATAAGCTGATAACTAATAACTAATAATAAAACTAAAACTGAACTAATAATAACTAATAATTAATGATAACTAATAAACTAACTAATAATAATAACTAATAACTAATAAAAGTAACTAAACTAACTAAACTAATAAATAAATAAGTAAACTAATAAACTTATAAAAACTAATAACTAATAAGAACTAATAAAACTAATAACTAATAACTAATAACTAAACTAAATACTAATATATAAACATATAAAATAACTAAAACTAAACTAAATAATAAAACTAAAATAACTAATAACTAAACTAAAAAACTAATTATAAGTAAACTAATAAACTAATAAAACTAATAATTAACTAATAATAAACTAATAAATAAATAAACTAATAATAATAATTAATAACTAATAAAAAAAGTAAACTAAAAACTAACTAAGTAAGAATAACAACTTAACTAACTAATAACTAAAAACTAAACTAATAATAATACACTAATAATTAACTAAATAACTAATAATAATAGCTAAACTAACTAAACTAAATAACTAAATTAATAACTAATAATTAACTAACTAAACTAATAACTAAATACACTAACTAAACTAATAACTAAATACACTAACTAATAGCTAATAATAACTAAAACAAAATAACTAACTAAAAATACTAAACTAAACTAATATAACTAATAATAACTAAAATAACTAACTAATAATAACTAAAAAATAATAATAAATAATAACTAAATAATAAAACAAAACTAATAACTAAAAAACTATAATAACTAAATTAATAACTAACTAATAAATAAACTAACTAATAACTAAACTAATAACTAATAATAAATTAAATAACTAAATAACTAACTAATAACTAACTAAATAAAAACTAATAAACTAATAACTAATAACTAAATTAAAAAATAATAACTAAACTAATGATAAAACCTAACTAAAAACTAATAAACTAAGTTAATAAATAAACTAACTAATAACTAATAACTAAAACTAAACCAATAAAACCTAATAAAACTAATAAAATAACTAACTAAATCATTAACTAAACTAATAATAACTAAATAAATAATTAATAATTTACAAACTAACTAAAAAACTAATAACTAAACTAATAAACTAATAACTACTAATTATACTAAAAACTAAACTAAACCTAATAACTGAATAATAACTAACTAAACAAAAACTAATAATAAACTAAAACTTAATAACTAATAATTAAACTAATAATAAACTAAAAACTAATGACTAATAATAACTAATAATAACTAATAAAACTAATAACTAATAAACTGATAACTTAAAATAACTAAACTAATAACTAATAACTAATAAAATAACTATCTAATAAAACTAAATAACTAACTAGCTAACTAATAACTAACTAATAAACTAAAATTAATAAATGAACCTAAAAATTAAATTAAACTAATAACTAAAAAACTAAACTAAATAACTATAATAAACTAATAACTAAACTAATAAACAAATAACTAAAACTAACTAATAATAAACCTAATAAACTTAAAAAAATAACTAACTAAACCTAAACTAATTAACTAATAACTAAGTAAATAACTAATAATAACTATTAAAACTAATAAAACTAACTAAAAACTAAACAAAAAATTAAGTAACTAATAACTAATAAACTTACTAATAACTAACTAAAAACTAATAATAACTAATAACTAACTAACTAACCTAATAAAAATAAAAAAACTAATAAACTAATAACTAATAATAAAAACTAAAAATAAAAAAACCTAATAATAATAACTAACTAAAATAAATAAAAACTAAACTAATAATAACTAAACTAATAAACTAATAACCTAATAAAACTAAATAACTAATAAAAACTCATAACTAATAACTAATAACTAATAACTATCTAATAATTAATAATAAAACTAATTAACTTACTAACTAGTAACATAAAACTAATAAAAAATAACTAACTAATAACTAAACTAATAAATAAAAACTAAAAATAGTAAACTAATAACTAATAACTAAAAACCTAACTAAACCTAACTAAAAACTAACAAAAAACTAATAAACTAATAAACTAATAATAACTAATAAAACTAAATAACTAAATAGCTAAAAACAATAAGTAATAATAATTGAATTAAAAACTAAATAACTAACTAAACTAAATACTAATAACTAACTAATAAAACTAATAGCTAATGAAAACTAACTAACTAAATAAACAAACTAAATAAATAATTTATAATAACTAAAACTAAATAACCAAATTAATAAACAAATAAAATAAATAACTAACTAATATCTAATAATAATAACTAAACTAAAAAACTAATGATAATAACTAAACTAAAAAACTAATAATAACTAAATTAATAACTAATAATAACTAAAAACTAACTAATAAAATAAACTAAACTAATAACTAATTACTAAATAATAATAACTAACTAAAACTAATAATTAATGACTAATAAAACTAAATAGCTAATAATAATAACTAAATACTAATAACTAAACTTATAACTAACTAATAACTAATAACTAACTAAAAACTAACTAAACTAACAACTAACTAATAAACTAATAAAAAAATAACTAATAATATCAACTTACCTAATAACTAACTAATAACTAATCTAAAAACTAACTAACTAATAACTAACTAACTAAGAATTAAACCTAATAACTAAACTAATAACTAAATAATAACTAAACCAAATAACTAAAAACTAATATGTAATAAGTAATAAAAATAACTCAACTAAACTAATAAAATAATAACTAACTAATAATAATAATAAAATTGAAACTATAATAACTAATAAATTAATAACTAATAAAAAAACTAATAAAAACTAAATAACTAAATAACTAACTAATAAATAATAACTAAACTAATAACTAATAATAACTAATAAAACTAACTAACCAAATAATAAAACAAATAAAACTAATAAAAAAACTAATAAATAATAAAACTAAATAATAACTAAATAACTAACTAAAAACTAATAAAAATTAAACCTAATAAACAAATAAACAAATAAACAAATAAACTAATAAACTAATAACTAATAATAAAGTAATAAAACTAACTAACTAATAATAATAAATAAAAACAAAACTAATAAACTAAACTAATAAACAAAAAAAACTAAATACCAATAACTAATAACAAATAATAACTAATAACCAATAACCAAAACTAAAAAAAACTAATAAAATAATAAAAATAAACTAATACAAATAAACTAACTAATAATAAACCAATAAACTAATAAACTAATAAATACTAAAATAATAACTAAAATTAAAAATAATAAACTAATAAACCAAATAATTAATAATAACCTAATAAAAACAATAATAGATAACTAAACTAATAACTAATAACTAATAAACTAATAAAATAACTAAACTAATAATAATAAAGCTAAATAAAATAAACTAACTAATAATAATAATAATAAAA
The DNA here is from genome assembly GCA_021442155.1 of Cymbidium sinense. NCBI lineage: Eukaryota > Viridiplantae > Streptophyta > Magnoliopsida > Asparagales > Orchidaceae > Cymbidium > Cymbidium sinense. Next base: position 14,978 of record JAKCPB010000731.1, on the reverse strand, counting down.
ACTAAACTAATAATTAATAATAACTAAAAACTAACTAATAATTAATAATAACTAAACCAAATAACTAATAACTAAAACTAAACTAATAAACTAATAAAACTAATAAACTAATAAACTAAGTAATAACTAAAAAATAATAAAATAATAACTAAATAAATAATAAAACCATAATAAAACTAATAATAACTAACTAATAATAACCACAAAACTAATATAATAAACTAATAAAACTAATAATAAAACTAATAACTATCTAACTAATAACTACCAAACTAATAAAACTAAACCAATACTAACCAAACTAATAAAATAATAACAATAATAATAATAACTAATAACCAAAAAATAACCAACCAAATAAACTAATAAAAACCAACTAATAAACTAATAATAACTAATAACTAAACTAACCAATAAAAAACCAATAAATAACTAATAAACTAACTAACTAATAACTAATAAAAACTAATAATAAACTAACTAAAAATCCTAAAATCCAAATAAACTAAAATAAAAAAACTAATAAAAAACTAATAAATAATAATAACTTAACTAATAAATAAACCTAAATAATTAAACTACCTAATAACTAAACTAAAAAACTAAAACTAAATAAATTAACTAACTAATAACTAATAACTAATAAATAACTAAAATAATAAAATAAAAATTAAGGAAAACTAATAACTAATAATAATAAAAACTAATAAAAAATAATAAAACTAACTAACTAATAACTAAATAATAATAAGAAAACTAATAACTAAATAACTAATAAAGTAATAAAACAAAAATAAACTAATAAACTAATAAATTAATTAAACTAATAACTATAAAAATAATAACCTAACTAATAAATAACTAAACTAATAACTAATAACTAAAACTAATAATAATAACTAACAGAAAAGTTAACTATACTAATAAATAACTAATAAACTAAACCTAATAACTAATAATAACTAAACTAATAACTAATAAACTAAAAAACTAACTCATAAACTAAACTAATAAACTAATAACCAATAACTAAACCTAATAACTAATAACTAAAATAACTAAACTAATAACTAAAACTAATAACTAATAATAATAACTAATAAACTAATAACTAATAAAATTAACTAACTAATAATAAACTAACTAACTAATACAACTAAAAATTCTAATTAATAATAATAATAACTAACTAATAACTAAACTAATAACTAACTAATAATAATAAACTAAAACAAATAAAACTAATAAACTAAAAACTAAAATAATAATGACTGACTAAACTAAACTAATAACTAATAAGTAACTAAACTAATAAACTAAACTAATAAACTAAACTAATAAGTGATAATAAATAAAATAAATAGCTAATAATAATAAACTAAAAAAATTATATAATTAAACTAACTAAATAACTAAATAACTAACTAAAAACCTAAACTAATAACTAATAATAATAACTAATAATTAATAAATAATAATAATAAAATAAACTAATAAAAAATAACTAACTAAAATTAATAACTAATAATAATAATAATAAACTAACTAACTAATAAATAACTAATCACTAAAATAATAACTAATAATAATAACTAAAAAACTAATAAAATAATAACTAATATCTAATAAAACTAACTAACTAATAACTAAACTAAACTAATAACTAACTAAAAAACTAAAAAAACCTAAATAATAAATAAACTAAAAAATTAGTAAACTAATAACTAATAACTAATATAAAAACTAATAAACTAAAACTAATAATAACTAATAATAACTAAACTAATAATTAATAAACTAATAAATAATAAACTAATAACTAATAAAAATAAACTCATAAAACTAATAACTAATAATAATTAAACTAATAACTAAATAATGGAAAACTAATAATTAATAACTTACTAAAATAAATAAACTAATAAACTAGAACCTAATAAACTAAACCTAAATTAACTAAAATAATAATAACTAATATACTAATAACTAATAACTAATAACTAACTAATAAATAACTAAAACTAATAAACTAATAACTAGATAAAATCTAAATAATAACTAATAAACTAATAACTAATAACTAACTAGATAATAATAACTAAACTAAAAAAATTAAATAATAACTAATAAACTAATAAACTAAAACTAATAATAAAACTAATAATTAAAATAACTAAACTAATAAACTAGTAACTAATAAACTAAAAACTAAAAACTAATAGCTAATAAACTAATAAATAATAATACCTATACCTTAAAAACATAAAAACCTAAACCAACATAAAAGAAAACTTAAAAATAAAATAAATAAATAAACCAAAACCTAAATAAAATAAAAACCTCAAATAAAATATAAAATTAAAAATCTAAACTAAAAGGTAAACTAAATAAACTAAATAAACCTAAGCCTATCAGTTTACTTAATTTAAAAATAATAATAAAATAAATAAATAACCCTAACCTTAAACCTTAAACTTTAAACCCTCAAAACTCTATACCCTAACTCTTAAACCCTAATCCCTAAACACTAAACCCTAAAACTCACATTAAACCCTAAACCCAAAACCCTAAACCTAGAACCTTAAACACTGAAATATACAACTATAATTCTTAAATCCTAATCCCTAAACCCTAAAAGCCTAAAACCTAAAAACCTAAACCTAAACTAAATAAAACCTAAAAATAAAATAAATTAAAAAACCTAAACCTAAATAAAATAATAAAATAAATAAAAATTAAAACCTAAACTAAAACCTAAACTTAAACCTAGAAATAAAATAAAACTAAAAATAAAACTAAACTAAAATAAAATAAATAAAAACCAAAACTAAACTAAAAATAAAGTAAACCTAAAAATAAAAAACCTAAATAAAATAAAAACTAAACATAAAATAAAAATATAATAAACCTAAAATTAAATTAAATAAAAACTAAATAAAAACTAAATAAAAACCTAAACCTAAAAAATGAACCTAAAAGAAAACCTAATAATAAATAAAAAAGAAAATCTAAACACTAAACTAAAAAAAACTAAACCTAAAATGAAAAAAAAAAACTAAATAAAGTAAATCTAAACCTAAACTAAAATACCCTAAAGCCTAAACCATAAAATGAAAATAAACCTAAACCCTAAAAACCTAAAATCCTAAACCTAAACCAAATAAAACCTAAAAATAAAATAAATAAATAAAACTAAAGCTAAATAAAATAGAACAATAAAAGAAAATAAAAATTTAGAATAAACCTAAACCTAAACCTAAGCTTAAACTTAAACTTAAAAATAAACTAAAATAAAAGATAAAAAATAAAATAATAAGAAAATTATTAAAAACCTAAACTAAACTAAAAAAATAAAATAAACCTAAAAATAAAAAACTTAAATAAAATAAAAACAAAACCTAAAATAAAAATAAAGCAAACCTAAAATAAATTAAAATAAAAACTAAATAAAAACCTAAACCTAAAAAATAAACCTAAAGAAAATTAAAAAAAACCTAAACCCTATACTAAAAGAAAACCTAAAATAAAATATAAATAAAATAAACATAAACCTAAACTCAGAAATGAAATAAAACTAAAAATAAAAAACCTAAATAAAATAAAAACTAAACATAAAATAAAAATAAAATAAACCTAAAATAAAATAAAATAAAAACTAAATAAAAACCTAAACCTAAAAAAAATAACCTAAAAATAAAACCTTAAATAACCTAAACCCTAAACTTAAAAAAAAAACTAAACCTAAAATAAAAATAAAATAAAATAAATAAAATAAACTTTAACCTAAGCTAAAATAAAATAATAAGAAAAAATAAAAAACCTAAACCTAAACCTAAACCTAATAATAAAATAAAATAAAAAATAAAACTAAACTAAATTAAAATTATTAAAAACATAAACTAAACTAAAAAATTAAATAAACCTAAAAATAAAAAACCTAAATAAAATAAAAGATAAACCTAAAATAAAAATAAAATAAACCTAAAATAAAATAAAATAAGAACTAAATAAAAATGTAAACATAAAAAAAAAACTTAAAATTAAATAAAAATAAAACCTAAACCCTAAACTAAAAAAAAACCTAAATCTAATAACTAAACTAATAACTAATAACTAATAACTAACTAATAAAAAACTAAAACTAATAAACTAATAACTAAAAAAAACTAAATAATAACTAATAAACTAATAACTAATAACTAACTAAAAACTAATAACTAAACTAAAAAACTAAATAATAACTAATAAACTAATAAACTAAAACTAATAATAAAACTAATAATTAAATAACTAAACTAATAAACAAATAACTAATAAACTAAAACTAAAAACTAATAACTAATATTAAATTAACCAAAACTAAATAAAACCTAAAAATAAATTAAATAAAAAAACCTAAACCTAAATAAATTAAAAAGCTCAACTAAATGTAAACTAAATAAACCTAAGCCTACCAATTTACTTAATTAAAAATAATAATAATAATAAATAAATAACCCTAATCCTAAACCCTAAAAACCCTAAACCCTAAACCCTAAATCCTACAATCTAAACCCTAAACCCTAATCCTTAAACCCTAATCCATAAACCCTAATAACCTAAAAACTAAGCCTAAACTAAATAAAACCTAAAAATAAAATAAATAAAAAACCTAAACCTAAATAAAATAACAAAATAAATAAAAATAAAACCTAAACTAAAACCTAAACCTAAACCTAAACCTAGAAATAAAATGACATAAAAAATAAAAACTAAACTAAAATAAAATAAATAAAAACCTAAACAAAACTAAAAAATAAAATAAATATCAAAATAAAGAACCTAAATAAAATAAAAACTAAACATAAAATAGAAAATAAAATAAACCTAAAATAAAATAAAATAAAAACTAAATAAAAACCTAAACCTAAAAGATAAACCTAAAAATAAAACCTAACAATAAATAAAAAAGAAAACCCACACCCTAAACTAAAAAAAAACTAAACATTAAATAAAAATAAAATAAACTAAATAAAATAAACCTAAACCTAAACTAAATTATCTGTAAATCCCAAATCATAAATCATAAACTAACCATATACCCTAAAAACCTAAAATCCTAAACCTAAACTAAATAAAACCTAAAAATAAAATAAATAAATGAACCTAAACCTAAATAAAATAGAACAATAAGATAAAATAAAACCTAAACTAAAACCTAAACCTAAACTTAAGCTTAAATCGAAACTTAAATATACAATAAAATAATAAATAAAAACTAAACTAAAATAAAATTATTAAAAACCTAAACTTAACTAAAAAATAAAGTAAACCTAAAAATAAAAAACTTAAATAAAATAAAAACTAAATAAAAACATAAACCTAAAAATAAACCTAAAAATAAATTTAAAAAAACCTAAACCCTAAACTAAAAAAAATCCTAAACTAAAATAAAAATAAAATAAACCTAAAAATAAAAAACCTAAATAAAATAAAAAATAAATGTAAAATAAAAATAAAATAAAATAAAACCTAAAAATAAATTAAAAAGAATACATAAACCCTAAACTAAGAGAAAAAAACTAAACCTAAAATAATAAAAAAAATAAACTAAAATAACCATAAACCATAAATCGTAAACCCTAAAAACCTAAAATCCTAAACCTAAACTAAATAAAACTTAAAAATAAAATAAATAACTAAACCTAAATCTAAATAAAATAAAATAATGAGATAAAATAAAAACCTAAACTAAAACCTAAACCTAAACCTAAACCTAATAATAAAATAAAATTAAAAAAAAACTAAACTAAAATAAAATTATTAAAAACTTAAACTAAACTAAAAAATTAAATAAACCTAAAAAATAAAAAACTTAAATAAAATAAAAACTAAACATAAAATAAAAAGAAAATAAACCTAAAACAAAATACAATAAAAATTAAATAAAAATTTAAACCTAAAAAAAAAACATAAAAATAAATAAAAAGTAATACTTAAACCCAATTTAAAAAAGTGGTATATTAGTCCGGACAACCTCGGGATTGCGAGGCTTTATGTAACCCTAAGTAGGTCTTGTACCATACACCCCTGGTGCTAACAATGGCATCGTACTTATGTCTTTTATAATTGGAAATGTGCATATGAAAAATGTATAAAAGAATCATTCTTTCTACTTGACAAAATCATGCTTACATGAAACATTCCAAATTTCTTTAAGCAACCTACCTTAGTATTCTTCATTAAGGTGTGCTAAATACTTGCATCACATGTATAGATATGCTTGGGATTCATTCATGTGCATGATACACATGTGGGAAATAAATAAAATGTTGTGTGTTTTGTGATAATAATTCACTTTACTTAATCTTAAAATGCCTTTCTTTTTGAATAGGTTTGTTTAGGGAAAATATAAATTTAGGATTAATTAAAACACATAATAAAATGTTCACTAAATAAAAATCATTAATGAATCTACCTTAGAAATTACTTAAGGTAGAGAGGAAAGAGAAGTTCTCTTCTCTTCTCCCTCTCTTTACAACTTAGTAATTAAGTAAGTTCATTCAAACCAAATCAAATCATCAAATAAAATTAACCCAAATCAATTAAACAACTTAAATTGAAACCATCCTCTAAGTTGAACATTTTCATACTTAAAAAATCTAAACCTTAAAGCCTAGCTAAATATACCACACAAATGTTACATGGCACACACATTAGGCTAAGTCACCACTTCTAGTCCTATGTTAGGATGGTGTATGGTTTGATGTTTGCTTTTATTTTATGATGTGATGTTTTAGTCTGGATGTTAGGGTGTATGTGTGTAGACTGAATGGTAGGATGATCTTAGTCTAATCATTATCTTCTACAGAGGATTGTGCATAAGGGGCACTTTAATAAAAATGTAACTACTTTAGCTGTGCAGGTTGCTTACACTCTCAAGAATAATCCAAAATAGGGCAGGTGGATTTAGTTACCCATGTGTGGGGTGCTAAGTCCAATTTATTTATATACATTCTTGGGAATGTGTGGTTTGTTTAGCTAATCTCTATTTTGCAAGTTTTAGTTAGATTTACTTTTTTCTTTTCATATAATTTCATAATTCAGATTTTAAAATGATTATTATGGGGGATTAGGATAAACATTGGTTATAATACTATGTCTTATGCACCATGTGAAGCCTTTGGAGAACCCACATTTCAACCATTCAAAAGAAGGAACCAATAGAAGAAAGAAGAAAGAAGAAATGATGAAATGAACCCCTATAATATGAATTACTTACTTAATTATAATTAATTCATTTGTACTCCAGGATGTATAAGAGTAGAGCTCAGCTACCCAATTTATTTTTAGGTTTGTGTGGTGGTGCCCGACCATACTTTGCCTTTTATTCTTTTGTGTTAGCTTTATAAAATGTTTGATGTTTTGTTTAGCTTGTGCATTAGAAATGGCATGTTTTCCTAGTTTCTTCTTTGCTTTGATGTATGGACTGGATGATGATTCGGCTCTAAGTGAAAAATAAATCTTCTACCAGATTAAATAACTCAAAATTTAAAATAAATAACTCATAACCTCACCTAAAGCTTAGGCTATAAATCAAGATAAAACAATTAGCAACCCCTTAGCTGGATGTTATCATTTCTTTCCAAACATCATGCATAAAAATATATTGCTTCACTTTTGATTTGGAGGGCTTCCACTTGTGCCATAGAACTTGGCTTGACCTTTGAGAGCCATAGTGAAAACACACCTCCCATCTTACTAATTTTGGCCCATAATCTAATTTCTCATGCATTAGGCATAAAAAATCCTAAAGCCTGTGTCAAATTGATTGGCCAAATAATATATATATGGAAATTTTTCATTAGATTTGAGTCATTAAACATGTCCTACATGATCTAGTCTCTCTGGGAGTGTGTTTAAGGACTTAGTCTCTTTCTAAATAAACATCAACATTAGCTATCTTGAAAAAGCATATGACTTACCTACATGTATTTAAAATCTTAAGAGTTAGTTGGCAACCACCCCCAGGTAGTTGTAAGTCCAAACAGTCAAGTGGTTTATCCTATCTTGTGGAGGTAAACCATATACCCATTTTCGCCTTAGATTTAGGTCGTGCTTTGGCCCTCGCCAAAGTTCTATAGATTTAGGATCTAAGGTTGATCCTCCCCTTTGTGAGCTACAAGCATAAATCCTCACCTTTTAGGTATTTCCATGATCTTGTGTCATGGAATTGTAAGTCCTATTTTCTAATAAAAATTTAACTCAAATAAATAAATCACTTCAATTTCAAAAATATAAAGCCCAACCATAGGATAGTTTGGGATGCTTACTAGGCTTCCTAGTATCATAAGCATCCCCTACTTATTTCCCTTTTTTGATTCGATAATAACTCCCTCTTCTTGATCAATCCCACTTGATCTTCTAAAAATAAACCAATTGATTGATAGTCCTATCTTTGAAATCTTTGGAGATAATGATCATTTACCTTAATCAAGAGTATTCCTAAGGAATCTCATTCCTTTGGATGTAATTACCTATGGGGGCTTGCCTCCATAGGGAACTTAACAAACCTGATTTAAAATAAACATTGCTTTACTTTTCTATGTAAAGCAGGGGAAGAATCTCTAGTACATATGAGGATCCAAAGTCCTTAGGAGTCCTTATTGAGGTTATTAGGTCCATTGTAGGGGGGTGACTTCTATCTTTTGAGATAGTACACCTTCCCTCAATGTCATACCTGATCACCCTAATAAGAACATCTATGAATCTACATGGCATCCCAATAAGGCATATATTTTTGTCTTCATTTATTTTTTTCAAAAGGATAGATGAAGGCAAAAATATTTCACTACACAACCAAAAGAAGAGAAGAAAGAAAAAAGATAGAAAGATAGAAATGAAGAATAAAGAAAGAGGAATGAAGACCCCCACCCATAACATGAATTCCTTTTTGATTGTAGTTAGTTTATTTGTAATCCAAGTTGTATAAGAGTAGAGCTCGACTACCCATTTATTTTTGGGTTTATGCAGTGGAGCCTAACCACAAAGGCCATTTATCCTTTTAGCTTGTGCATTAAGATGGAATGTTTTTTCAAGTTTCTTCCTAGCTTTGATGAATGACCTAGATGCGATTAGGCTCTTAGGGAAAAATAAATTTTTTATCCAATTAATCAACTTAAAATTAAAAATTAACAACTCATAACCTCACCTAAAGCCTAGGTTATAAATCAAGATAAAAGATTTAGCAACTCCTTAGCTGGATGTTGTATGTCTCACATCATGCATAAAAAAGCATTTTGCTTCACTCTTGCTTATGGAGGGCCTCCACTTTTGCTAGGGAACTTGGCTATACCTTTGAAAGCCATGGTGGAAACACACCCCCTTCTTTCTGATTTTGGCCCATAACCAATTTCTCATACATTAGGCATATGAATCCCATAGCCTATGTCAAATAAATTGTCCAATGATGAAAATAAACTAACTAACTAATAAATAACTAATAAAACTAATAATAAATAACTAAACTAATAACTAAAACCAATAACAAACTAATAAACTAAACTAACTAATAAATAACTAAATAACTAAACTAATAATAACTAAATAGTAACTAAACTAATAACTAATCAATTAACTAATAATAACTAACTAATAACTAATAAAATAATATTAAACTAATAACTAATAAATAATAATAATAAATAATAAAACTAATAATAATAACTAAATAAAAATACAAAAAACTAAAACTAAAACTAATAATAACTAAAACTAACTAATAAATAGCTAAACTAATAACTAAATAAAACTAACTAATAACTAAATAATAACAATAAATAAATAACTAATAAAACTAACTAAAATTAATAAACTAATAACTAATAATGAAACTAAATAACTAAATTAAAAAACTAATAACTAATAATAACTAATAAATAAATAACTAATACCTAAAACTAATAAAATAATAATTATTAAACTAAATAATAATAATAACTAAACTAACTAAACTAATAAAATAACTAAATAACTAACTAATAAAAATTAATAACTAAAACTAATAAAATAATAACTAATAATAAATAATAATAATAAAATAAATAAACTAACTAATTAATAACTAATAAAATAATAAAACTAAAAAACTAATAACTAATAATAACTAAAATAAATAATAAATAAACTAATAAACAAAATAACTAATAAACTAATAACTAAACTAATTAAAAAAAATAAAACCTAAAACAAAACCTAATAAAATAATAAATAATAATTAAAGTAATAAACTAATAGTTATAACTAATAATAAAACTAATAACTAAGTAAAATAATAATAATAATTAATAACTAATAAACTAATAATTAATAAATAACTAATAAACTAACTAAGTAATAAATAATAACTAATAATAACTAATAATAATAAACTAAATAACTAAATAACTAAATATTATTAAAACTAAATAAACTAACTAACTAAAATAACTAATAACTAAACCTAATAACTAACTAAAAACTAAATAACTAATAACTAATAATAACTAATTAAAACTAATAAACAAATAACTAAGTAGTAATAATAAACAAATAAACAAAAAACTTAACTAATAACTAAATAACTAGCTAATAATAATAATAACTAAACTAAAAAAATTAATAAAATAATAACTAATAATAACTAATAACTACTAATAAATAACTAAACTAAATAATAACTAAATAAACTAACTAATAAAAACTAAACTAACTAATAACTAATAAAGCTAATAAATAACTAAACTAATAACTAATAACTAAACTAATAATAATAATAATAAACTAATAATTAATAAAAACTAATAACTAATAACTAATAAAACTAACTAAACTAATAAACTAATAAACTAAACTAATAAAATAATAAATAAAAACTAAACTAAATAAATAATAATTAAAAAATAATAACTAATAATAAAATAATAACTAATAATAACTAATAACTAATAACTAAAAACCTAAAATAATAAAACTAATTAATGAATAACTAATAACTAAGCTAATAACTAATCTAATAACCAAACTAACAACTAACTAATAACTAAAAACTAAAAACTTAAAACAAATAACTAATAAACTAATAAACTAAGAAATAACTAAACTAAATAACTAATAACTAATTAAAATAACTAAAACTAATAATAAAATGAACTAATAATAACTATTAACTAATAATTAAATAACTAAAACTAATAATAAACTAATAAATAATAACTAACTAATAAAACCAAACCTAAACTAATAAATAATAACTAACTAATAATAAAAACATAAATTAATAACTAATAAAAACTAACTAATAATAATTAAATAAATAATTTAAAAACTAAACTAATAACTAATAAAACCTAGAAACTAAACTAATAATAACTAACTAAACTTAACTAATAACTAATAATAATAACATAAAATAAAACTAATAAAAATAAATAATTAATAAACTTAAAACTAACTAAATAAAAATAAAACTAAAAAGCTAATAATAATAATAATAATAATAATAATAACTAAACTAAAACTAATAAACTAAACTAACTAATAACTAACTAAAAACTAATTAACCAATAATAACTAATTAACTAAACTAATTAATAATAACTAAAAAACTATAACTAAAATTACCTAACTAAACTAAAACTAAACTAATAACTAATAAAACTAATAAAAACTAAATAATAAAAATAATAAACAAAAAAACTAATAATAATTAATAACTAATTAACTAATAATTAACTAAAACTAATAAAATAATAATATCTAAACTAATAACTAACTAATAACTAATAGTAAAACTAATAAACTAATAAACTAATAAATAACTAGTAATAATAAATGAACAAATAAACTATTAACTAATAATAATAATAATAATAATAACAATTAACAAACTAAACTAATAATTAACTAATAATAATAAAACTAATAACTAATAATAATAGTAAAAAAAATAATAAACTAACAATTAATAACTAACTAAATAATAAATAAATAATTAATAACTAACAAAACTAAATAACTAATAATAAATAACTAAAAATTTAATAAAAATTAATAAAAATAAAAAAATAAGCTAACTAACTAATAACTAATAACTAATAATAACTAACTAACTAATAATAATAATTAATAACTAAATAACTAAATAAATTAACATAAACTAATAAAAACTAAAATTAACTAATAAAAAATTAATAAACTAAGCTAATACCTAGATAATAATAACTAATAAAATTAAATAACTAACTAAATAATAAAAAAAACTAACTAATAGTAAATAACTAATTAAAAAATTAAGAATAAACCTAATAAACTAAACTAATAAAAATAACTAAATAAAACTAACTAATAACTCACTAAAACCTAATAACTAAATAGATAAAACTAATAAAAACTAACTAAATAATTAATAACTAAACTAACTAATAATAATAAAACTAATTAATCAAACTAATAATAACTAACTAATAATAAAAATAATTACTAAACCTAATAATAAAATTAATAATAAATTACTAAACTAAATAACTAAATGATAAAACCTAATAAACTAATAAAAAAATTAACTAAAAACTAAACTTAATAACTGAACTAAAAACTAACTAGCTAATAAACCTAAAAGTAATAAATAATAAAGCTAAATAAAATAAATAATAACTAATAAAAACTAATAACAAACTAATAAAACTAAATAATAAATAACCAAAACTAATAACTAATAATAACTAATAAAAAATAGCCTAAATAAAACTAACTAACTAATAAAAATAATAAAACTAATAAAAACCTAATAACTAATAATAATAAAGCTAAAACTAATAACTAAACTAAAAAATAACCATAAATACTAAAAAAACTAAAACCTAATATAACTAAATAACTAATAAAACTAAAACTAATAATAATAACTAATAATAAACTAAACTAACTAAATAAACTAATAAACTAATAATCAATAATAACTAATGCTAATAATAAAATGATAATAAATAACTAATAATAATTAAATTAATAACTAATGATAAAAAAATAAATTAATAACTAATAACTAAGTAATAAAACTAATAATAAATAAATAAATAACTAATAATAAAAAATAACTAATAAAAACTAACTAAAAAACTAATAACTAATAAAAACTAACTAAAAAACTAATAACTAATAATAAATAAACTAATAAAACTAATAAATAATAACTAATAAATTAAATAACTAAAATAACTTAAAATTAAAACTAATAATAATAATATAACTAACTAATAACTAACTAATAATTAAATAATAACTAACTAACTAATAATAACTAACCTAATTAATAACTATAACAATATAACTAACTAATAGTGATAATAAAAATAAAACTAATAATAATAATAATAATAATAATAACTAATTCTTAAAACTAATAATAATAAATAAACTAAATACTAAACTAACTAATAATACTAGTAACTAATAATTAATAAAATAATAATAATAACTAACTAAATAGTTTAAATATTAAACTAATAAACTAATGCTGCCTAATAAAACCTGCATAACTAAAACTAAATAAATTAATAAACTAATAATAACAACTAAACTAATAACTAATAAAATTAACTAATAACCAATATTAATAACTAATAATAACTAAATACTAAACCTAATTAAAGAAAGTAAAAAAAATTAAACTAAAGACTTAATTATAATAAAACTAAACTAACTAAGATTAATACTAATAAACTAATAAAACTAAAATACTAAGCTAAAACTACTAAACTAACTAATAATAACTAATAAATAATAACTAAACTAATAAAAACTAACTAATTAAAAACTAAACTAACTAATAACTCATAATAAAAATTAAAATAAATAATAATAATATAAACTAATAAACTAAATAACTAATAAAACTAATTAAACTAATAACTAATAAAAACTAACTAAAACTAAAACTAACTAATAACTAACTAGTAAAATAATAAACCAATAATTAATAATACTAAATAAAATAACTAAACTAATAACTAACTAGTAATAACTAATAATAATAAACTAAGTAAACTAATAACTAGTAATAACTATGCCTAAAAACTTATAACTAAAACTAATAACTAATAACTAATAACTAATAAAACTAAAACTAATAATAATTATTAACTAATAAATAAATAAATAAGCTAACTAACTAATAATAATTAACTAAACCTAATAACTAAATAACTAATAAAGCTAAATTAATAATAACTAACAAAATAATTAACTAATAATAATAAACTAAATAAACTAATAACTAATAACTAATAACTAATAATTAACTAAAAAACCTAACTAATAAACTGATAAATAATAAAAAACTAAACTAACTAACAAACTAATAAAAACTAATAATGAACCTAATAAACTAATAACTAAACTAAACTAATAACTAATAATAATAAACTAATAAACTAATAAATAATAATACTAACTAGATATAATAATGAAAACTAATAAAATTAAATAATAACTATTAAAAACTAATAAAACCAATAAGTAATAATAACATAAACTAATAAACTAAAAAACTAATAAAACTAATAAACTAAAAATAAATAAACTAATAACTAAATAATAAACTAATAATAATAAAAATAAAATAAACTAACTAATTAATAAACTAATGAACAATAATTAATAATAATAAACAAAATAACTAAACTAAACTAATAAATAATAAACCTAACTAAAATAACTAATAATAAAACCTTAAAAACTAATAAACTAAAACTAATAATAATAATAATAACCAAACTAAATAACTAATAAATCTAATAATAATAACTATTAAATAATTAACCTAACTTAAACTAATACTTAATAACTAATAATGAACTAACTAAAAATAACTAATAATAACTAAAGCTAAAAATAATAACTAATTAATAACTAATAAAAACTAAAATAATAAATAACTAAATTAATAAATAACAAATAAA
>JAKCPB010000730.1:0-147303 GCA_021442155.1 Cymbidium sinense | reverse complement strand
CACGACCCCAGCCTGACTTCAGACCACGACCATGACTGGCTTTCCCAGTGATACTGACCCTAGCTTCTTCTTAGGCCCTGAACCCTGAGCCAACCCGCCTTGTCCACGACCTGTCGGCTGCACAGATATGTTCTGGTGCTTCTGGTATTCTCATTACTTGAAGAATCGGGACTATTAGGTGATTTTAGACCTGTAGTCTTTACAGCTTCTTCAATAAGCTGATTTCCAAAATTTCTTACCAACACACTTACTCCTTTACTTAATAGAATTATCTCTCTCAACCAAATTGGTTTTGTTGATCCATTTCGATAATATTTTACTTGCCCAAGAATTAATTCATGATCTTAATGCCAAGACTAAAGGTGGCAACATTCTTTTCAAATTAGATATTACCAAAGCCTTTGATAACATCTCTTGGGATTTCCTTTTCCATATTCTGAATTTATTTGGGTTTTCTGATAAATTTATTTTTCTTATTACAAATTGTATTAATAATGCCTAGTTTTTGATTTTGCTTAATGGTGAAGCCTTGGGTTTCTTTCCCTCTTCCATGGCTTACATCAAGGGGATCCTTTATCTCCTGCTTTATTTATTATTAATGTTGAGTACTTATCTAGGAGCATGAATGATTTATTCTTAAACAATCCTAGTATGTACTATAGAACTCTTAGTGGTCTTCCTATTTCCCATTTAAGTTTTGTAGATGATTTCATTATTTTTTTTGCAATGCTTCTATTCATCACATCAAGCATCTCAAGTCTTTTTTAAATAAATTTGGTAGAGGAAGTGGCCTTTCTATCAATGATAATAAAATTTTTTCACTTCCTCTAGTATCTCCAATAATAAAATCTATCAAATCATGCATATCTCTAATTTTAAACATCAAGTTACCTCTTAAGTACTTGGGTCCTCTGCTCTTTAAAGGCTCAAAATGTTCCCATCTCTTTGATGAGCTAATTCAAAAAAATTTCAAATAAAATATATATTTGGGAATTCCATTTACTTTCCTTTAGTTGTAGGCTCACTATTCTTAAAAGCTCTTAACTCAATGCCTTTTATTTAATTCAAACTATTATCCCCACTAATGCTACACTTATCAGAATTGATAATTTGCTTAACAAATTTATTTGGGGCTCCAATAATTCTACCAAAAGAATGCATTGGACATCTTGGCATAAATGTTGTGGTCCTTTTGGGAGAAGGTGCTCTTGGTTGCAAACTATTCATGAAGCTATCACCTTCTCTCATAAGCTCTAGTGGAATTTTAGAAAGAATGATAGCCTTTGGTCTCATTTTATGATGGAAAAATATTGCCAAGGTAAACACCATAGCTATGATTATAAAGTTGGTGACTCCGGTTTGGAAAAGGCTTTGCTCCATTAAATGGGTTCAAAATTAATATCTTGGGGTATTGATTGGGTTCTTCCATCTTTTGATAAGACAATTAGATTAGCAATGGCTCTATTGACACCCTTTTATCTACTCTACTATCAAAGTTAATTCCTTTTGGCTTCAAATAATTGGAATGAAAGCAAACTTGAGAATTATATCACTATTTATCTTTTGGACAACTTTTGAAATATCCCCATTTCTTCTAACAAACCTGGCCAAATTCTTTTAAAGCCTTCTTATAATGGTGACTTTGTACTTATTTATTAAATTTGGAATAATATCATTCTCATTTCCTATTCAATTTTAGCTTGGAACATTTTGAATAACTTTATTCTTGTGGAATCTTTTCTGGACTAAAGGGTTTTAATTACCTTCAAAGTGCTATTATTGCTTTCATATTGAAAATGTAAATCATGTTTTTTTTGTATTGCTTCTAAATTATGGTTTTGGTATGATGATTTATTTAATACCAACTATTTTTGGTTCTCTTTCTTTATATCAACTTCTTGAAGTCTATTTCAAAATATAGTGAAAGTTTAAATTAAAGTTTTAATTATTACCTATATGGTTCATGGATGGATAGAAATGATGCTAAATATTGTATTATGAACCATAAAAGGATCACAGCTAGAACTAAAGAAAAAATTCATGCTCTTTTTTGCTAATCTTATTTATTCATTTTAGAGGTTATAAATTTGTGGCTAAAATTGGGTATCATTCGTGAGTTAGACTCTTATAAAAGTGCTAGGATTATCTATTGGGTCAAACCTAAATAAAATTTGATTATAGTGGATCGATGGTTTTGTTGCTTCCGGTAAATATGTGTGGTGGTATTCTTAGGTATTCAGAAGGTGCTGTCATTTGTGCTTTTTCCTATCCTCTGAAAGCCTATTCTATTATTTTTGTTGAGCTTATGGCTGTTAATAAAGCTATTGAAATTTGTTTAAATAGAGGTTTCCTCAAAATCTGGATTGAAGTTGATTCTCTCTTGCTTCTTGACATGCTTAATTCCAATAGAAATGGGAATGATGAATTATTTTATCTTCTTAATCATACTAAAAATCTTCTTTCTCAAGTTTGTTTTAAAATTTCCCACATCCGTCATGAAGGTAATGCTTATACTGATTACTTGGCTAACTTTGGTGCCAACTTAATTGAGTTCACTTTATTTGACAACCAAACTTTGCCTAAACTATTAAGAGGTTTGGTTAATCTGGATAATGCTAGATTGCTTTATCTCAGATTATAAATTTTGGCTTGGTTTTTGGTGTTGGTTTTTTATGATCTTTTGCTTTTGGTTGCCCCTTGTTCAACTCTCTTTGGGTTACGATTATCTACTTATTTTCTCTCTTTGGCTTGTGTTGGGTTATGTTTTTGATCTCTTACTTTTGGATTGGCCTGGTTTTTGCTACCTGGTACTTATTGTAAGTGGAACCTAGGTTGTTTTATTTTTTTCAGCTTGGTGGCTTTTGTCTATCTCGCTGGGTGTTTACCATAATTTTCCTTTAGCTATTTTTTATATCCTCCTTTTGGGTTGTGGCTATGGCTACTGTAGGCTTTTCTTTTGTATGGGTTTTGCCTCTTCTTTGGCTACTTACTAACTTACCTGAATTGGATCTACTGGTGGTTGAGGTGGCTTTGTTGGTTTGTTTGGGTTGGTTTTGGTTGGGATGGTTGGATGGTGCTATTTTTATTTTCTCATTTTCTGTTGGTGACTGATTTGGGGAATGGATGGTGGTTTATCTATGGCTTGATTTTAGCATTGTGGAGATTTTTGGTAGGTTATTATTTTCTCTATTTTGTTGACTCGGGCTTGGTGGTCATTTTTGCTAATTTTATTTTATTTCGTTTAGTTATGGTTTTAACCTCATCTTGTATTGGCCTTCCTCTCTTCGTTGCAATGGCTTTGGGTTTGGGTGTTGTTCTGGATTGGTTGGATGAAGGTTGTTTTGTGGCTATTAGTTAGCTTAGGGTGCTAGTGGCTTGGTTGGGTGCCTTTATTACTGTTATTCCCCTTGGTTGGCTTATAGTCTATCTTACTGGGCTTTGTACTTTTTTCTCTTTAGCTGGCAGTTCTACTTACCTGGATCTAATTTTCTTTTGCCTTGGTTGGGTTTGGTGGTAGTCACTTACCCTTTCCTTAGCTATCTTGGGTGATTTTGGCTTGATGACTACTATTGGTCTTTACACTAAAATAAAATAAATAAAATCTAACCTAAACTAAAAAAATAAAATAAACCTAAAATAAAGAACCTAAATAAAATAAAAATTAAAAATAAACCTAAAATTAAATCTAAAAATAAATAAAAAATAAAACCGAAACCATAAACTAAAAAAAACCTAAACCAAATAAATAAATAAAATAAATGTAAACCTAAACTAAAATAAACAAAATTAAAATAAATATAACCTATACCTAAAATAAACTACCAAAACCTAAACAAAATAAAATAAAATAAACTAAAAATAAACCTAAACCTAAAATAAGCCAAAATAAAAAACCTAAAACTTAAACAAAAAATAAAATAAAACCCTAAACTAAACCCTAAACCTAAACCCTAAACCCCACCCTAAAATAAACCATAAAACCCTAAATCCTAAACCTTAAACCATAAAACATACAACCCTAAACCCAAACCCAAACCACAAACCCTAAACCCCCAACCTAAAAACCTAAAACATCCACAAAAAAAAATAAAAAATAGATTTCTTTATAAATGATTAGCCTAAATTTTTTGTAATATAGATAAAAAATTGTATGACCTTTATATGCCATAACACCTCTCTCAAGTTTCATGAGATGCTAAAGGGTAGATTCTTTTGTGGACTAATGAAGAAAGAATCTACTTAAGTTCAACACTAAGTGATGATTTATGAGCAATCCTCTTCTATATGAGATAACCTATCTAATAATAATTCCTCTGTAATCAATTGCCTTCTCAATTGTAGCTCTTTCAATTTAGATATGAGGAGCTAAATCTTTGCTTTAAAAGCTCTCTTTAGTAGGATTTCATTGCTTTGAGGCTGCTGAGATGTTGGGGAATTAGGGGAGACTTGATGTGAAGTATTGTTGAATGAGATTTTTACAATAGTGATTGTATCTAATGAAATCTCTTGATAAGTACCTAGAATAATTCAAACTCAATATCTCTTCATGATTTCCAAAACTATAGCTCTCTACTTTGAGACTCAATGCAGCAACATAATGTAACAAATAATTCTGCTTCAACACAAAAAAGAAAATCTCAAGTAAAACTCTAAGTCAATCATTAGAAATAGGTGGCATAGTGTTGTGAGAGATTTAGGACAACAAATTTTTTTGACATCTAAAATATGATTTTAGAGAGATTTTATATCCCAACATAATATATATCATCTTTTCTATTTTTCTTTTATTGCTAGTAATGTTACGTCATTTAGATGTATTCATTTGAATTTGATTTAGTGGTGGAAAGAATAATTTCTACATTTGATGACATTCTTTTAGGTGCAAGAATTTTTGATGTTATTTGAAATCTAAAGTTTGTTGAAAAGCCACATGCAAATTAATTTTATGTAGTGTCTCTTTTAAGTTCAGGGCTCAAGTTGATCTAAACCTAAACAAAATTAGCTTAATCTTTCCCTAATTTTAGAAGACAACAAGAATACTTCAAATTTGTTCATGTACTCATTTATAATTTTGGTTTTATGCTTTAGCAAGTAAAACACTAAACAATTGATCTTAGTAGGATAAAGACAAGTATTTTTTAACAACAATTTCATTTCAACCATGTAATAACTTGTTCTAATCCAAATCTTCTCAACTCTCAATTTCTATCAAGTAGATTTTTGTTTAGCAGTATGTTTTAGTTTTATAAATCACAATCTTCAAGGCTCACCAAACCCTAAACCCTAAACCCTAAACTCTAAACCATAAACCTGACCTAAACCTAACCTAAACTTAAAACCTAAACCCTAAACCCACAACCCTAAACCTAAACCCCAACCCTAAACCTAAACCCTAACCCCTAAATAACTGAGCCAGACCATAAAACTTGGGCCCAGGCCACAAACTAAACCAGCCCAAAACTCTGACCCAAACCAAACTCCCACCAAAACCTAAAAATCCTGACCCTAAACCACTGGGCTAAGGCCCTAAAAGACACTAAAACCCTGGCCTGACCCTGACCCTAGGCCTAAACTGGCCTTGAGCCACACCAAAATCCTACCCTCTCTAAACTACACTAAACCACAAACTAAACCCCACCTAAACCTAAAAAAAAAAATAAAAAATAAAAGATTTGTACAAATGATTATTTCATTCTCTATATAGATAAAATTGTATGAGCTTTATATGCCATAGTAGGCCTCTCTCAGTTTCATAGAGATGCTAAAGGGTAGCTGTTGTGGACAAATGAAGAAATAATCTACTTAAGGACACACCTAAGTGATGAGCAAATCCTTCTATAGATGAGATAACCTATCTAATAATAGAACTCCTCTCTAATCGATATTGTCTTCACAATTACAACTCTTTCAATTTAGCATATATGTCGAGGAGCTAAATTTGTGCTTTAAAAAGCTCTCTTAAGTAGGATTTCAATGCTTTGAGACTGTGCTCGAGATGTTGGGGAATTTGGGAGACTTGATGCGAAGTATTGTTGAAAGAGATTTTTACAATGGTGATTGTATTTGACAAAATCTCTTTATAAGTAGTGCATAACTAGAGTAATTTCAACTCAATATCTATGCACAGGGATTTCTAAAACTATAGGTCTCTTACTTATTAAGAGATTTCATCATGATTAATGGGATGACCTCTAACTCCCATGATTTTCTTGGGATTTTTTGCTCACTTAATTTGGAAAATTAACTAATTAAACCTTAACTACATTTTAAGTCAATTAATAATTAATTAATCCCATGAATAGTAATAAATTAGTTAATTTAAGTTTATTAATCACTATTCAACAGTAAGTGAACCAAGGAATAGGGTTGGGACCCTTTTCCCTAAGTTCATTTCACCCTTTTTTAAATGAATTTAATTAAAATTTAACTAATTAAATAAATCACTTAATCAAATTAAAATTATAATCACATCGGACCTTAATTAATTAAATCATGGGGTAGAACTTTAGGTGTTTAATAACCTAAAAGTTTAATGAAATTATCATTAGTTGTGGAAAACCATAAAAATAATAAATTAAGTCCCGTAATCTAATTAAATATTAATCATGAGCCAATTGAATTAGGCCCCTTTTATTTCCTAGGATCATTGCAAGTTTATTTTCCATGCATATCATATTGGCTCATAATTATTTAGTTAATTACTTTAAGGTGACATAGGTAAGGGTAATTAATTCATCTAATTAAGGTTTCAACTTAATTAACCCATAAATCAACTTAATTATATTTCTATATATTAAATCAAATCACTAATGTGGGACTGGATTTAAAAAAAACAAGTGATGATTTATCTTCTCCCCTTTAATTTAAATCAAATCCAAAAATTAATTAATAAAGAAGCTTTGGTTTGCTTTAAATAATCTTATTTAATTTGATTATTCTTAAGAACTAGTTTGGTTGAATGAATCACATGCTTATATTTGATTGTCCTCTTTCCAATCATGTTAAATTTGGTATGTCATTTGAATTCCATCTTTCCATCAAAAAATAAAATGGATTTCCTTTATGTAAGCTTGCATGTGTTGATTTACATTAATATATACGTGGCTATTATCACTATTAAATCCAAATGTATTTTTCAGAAGCTTATAAATGAATAATAATATGTGTTATGATGCTAGTTATAAATACATAAGAAATGCAAGTGCTTATAGCTTAAGTGTATGAATGTTGAGTTGTCTTTCCTCTAATCATGTGTTTATTTATATAAGATTGGATGGAAATGGGTATATAGTCTGGACATCCCAGGACCATGAGGCTTTAGCTAGCCTCAAGGAGGTCATTTGATTAACTCACTTCTCTGGTTTAATGGAATGTACCCATTTGATTTCATTCTTATGTATTTCAAAATTAGAATTTGGATAGAGCTTTAATTCATATATATAAATGATTCAAGCAAACAAAATATACAATCTTTGCATGATTTTATTTCCCTCATTTATGTATACATCCATGTGTGTCCAAAAAAAGCAAGTATATAGTCTGGACATCCTGAGAATATGAGGCTTTAGTTAGCCACAAGGAGGTCATTTGATTACTTCAATTTCCTAGTAACAATGACACATATCTTTATCTTTGTACATGTATATGTGTATGTGATTAGTGAATGAAAATCCCATTTTACCTTAAAATTGCATGCATTCAAAATTGGTTGAATTAATTAGCCATATGATTTGGAGCTTACTTCTATGTTCATGTAAACAAATTTACATATATTTGAATGCAAATGGCTTTATAGTATGGACATCCCGAGAATACGAGACTTTAACTAGCTCTAAAGAAGTCATTTGAATACCTCACTTCCCTGGTTTAACAATGACACATGCCTGTTTAATTTCATTTTATGCCCTTTTTGTATAAAAATTTGGATAAAGTTTTAAATTAATATGTTTAAATAATTCAATCAAATAAAATATAAATTCTAAACATACACATACATTCATCATTTAATTGTGCTAAAATATGTGCATGTATAGATACACTTAGGATTAAATCATATGCATGTTAGATGTGATGGAAAGGAATGATTTATATATATGTCATGTTGGTAATTCAATTAAATTAATCTTAAAATGCCTTTGAATAGGATTATTTAAAGTGAACCTAAACTTATGATTAATTAAATCATTTAATAAGCCATTCACTAAAGGGAGCTAAATCAAATTAATATACTTTAGAAAGTGACTTAAGGTAAGGATGAAAGAGGGCAATCCTCTTTTCCTCTCTTCGTAGCACTTAGTTGCTAAGTGTAATCAAATGAAACAAAAGAAAAAAACAAATTAAAATTCTCAAATATTTTAAACTACTTCAAGTAAAATCAACCTTTCATGTTAAATTGAATCCTTCTACACTTAGAAAATATAACACTAATGCCTAACAAGACTTACCACACACATAAACCTTAATACACATTAGAATTAAGTCACCACTTCTAGCTCTAAGTTAGGATGATGTATGATGTGATGTATGTTTATTTTTTAATGTATTATTTTAGATTTGATATTAGGGTGTATGCCGTAGGATGATAGGCCAATGGTAGCCTAATCATGTTTTTGAGGATTATGCATAAGAGATGCTTAAAATAAATGTGAATGCTCTCTTTGTAGGTTACTTAAATCATTAAGCATAATCCAAGTTAGGATAGGTGGGACTTAGTTAACCAAGTGTAGGGTGCGAAGTCCAAATTATAAATACAATTACTTGGGATTATATGTATATTTAGCTAACCTCTATTTTGCAAGTGTAGTTAGATTTACTTTTCCAACATAAATGTAATTTTGCAATAGGAATTAGGATTAGTGCTATGGGGATTAGGATGAGCAGTGGCCAGAAGGCTTTGTCTTAGGGTGCCCTGTGATGTCTTTGAAGCAAGCACCATCCAAATCAAAGAAGGAACCAAATTAGAAATGGAGATATGAAGAAAGAAGACACCCATAACATTTAATACAATTATAATTATTCTTTCATATTCAAGGTTGTATAAGGGTAGATCTTGGCTACCCATATTTTCTCACTTCAGGTTATACGGTGGTACTCGACCACACCGACCTTCTATTCTTTTATAATAGTTTATAAAATTATTTAATGTTATGTTATCATTGCACATTAGGATGGCATGCTTTTCATTATTTCTTAAATGATTGATGCTTTAATGTGTGGATGGATTAGTTCTTAGGGTAAAACTAATGTTTCTAATCACTCATAACTAAATTTTAAATAACTCATAACCTCATCATAAAGCCTAGGACATAATTAAGATAATTAAATGATTTAACAATCCATTAGATGTATGGTTGTATGTTTCACATCATGCAAGCATATTCTTTATCTTTTGATCATGAAGGATCTCCATCCTTGCACGATAAAGGAATGGTTGACCTGTAAGGGCATCCCTTGTGGTGAAGAAAACCTTATTCTAGCTTATTTGAATCATAACCTATTTCATGTTGCATTTAGGCTTAAGAAATCTTAAAGCCTCTATCAAAATGATTTGTCTAAAATGAAATAAAAGTTGATAAGATTTTGCATCTATAGATTAGGTCATATGCTCATACCACTCATGCTCTATAGTCTCTTAGAAAGTGTGTTTAGGACTTTAGTCTCTTTCTAATTAAATAACTACCCTAGCTATCTTGAAATTCATAAGATCAAGACTACATGGTTTTAAAATCATGGGATGAGTTAGCGGCGCCACTCAGGGTTATAAGTCCAATGGACAATTTATCCTCACTTATGGAGGTAAACGCTTATACCCAATGCTTAGGTTTAGATCATGCTTTAGCTCATACTAAAGCTCCCTAGATTTAGAATCCGAGGTAGCTATTTCCTTTGGCCTATTTGCATAAATCCGCACCTCTTAGGATTTCCCACAACCTTGTGTTGGTGGATTATAAGCCCTAGTAATCTAATTAAATTTCAACTCAAAACATATAAATATGCTCAACTTCAAAATTATAAAGCCCAGCCATAGGATAGATTGGAATGCTCACTAGGCTTCCAAGTATCATGAGCATTTTACTTATTTCATTTGGATTCCAAAACTAAGTCTTCTCCTTGAACTTTCCCAAGATTGATTTTCCAAATACCAATATTTTGATAGTGTAACCTAGAAATCTTTAGAGATGATAATTGTCTACTTTAATCGAGAGTATTCTTAGGAAATTTCATTTCTAAGATGTAATTAACTATGGAGGCTTGCTTCCATAGGAACTTAGAACTTGGTTTAATATAAACCCTGCTTTATTCATCCTTATAAAATAGGAGAAAAATCTCTGGTACATTTGAAGGACCATCATGCCTTAGGAGTCCTTATTACATGATTAGGTCCATTATAGGGTGATCCTCTATCTTTTGAGATAGTACATCATACCTCAATGTTGTATTTGATCACCTCAAAAGTACCCACATCAAAATAAACACCACAAGGCCCTCTGCTTGTTCATTGAATTCTCTCATCATCTTTTCATTTTATAGTTTGGAGATGTTTATCCTCAAGTAGGAAAAGGTTCTTAGATCATAATGTTGACTAATACACCTGGGTCAACCAGAACTCTGGATAGCCTGTATCTACCAACATCCACTGTAATGTAAAGTCACAATTGTGCTCGGTCATACTTGGGGGTAAGTCTACATCATTGAATGTAACTCCTTAGATGTCCTTCGAGAGGCATGCCTCCTCTTTAGTAGCAATCTACTGTGCTAAGCATATCCCTAGATAAAGTAAGGCCTTGATTAGAGATTCCCTCATCTCTTTAGATAAGATAAGGGCATCATGCTTAACTTAGAAACTTTCTAAGGTGAGCTAGGACATTGTAATAAACTCTGGCTTGGTCCTCCATAAGCATATTCATGGGTGGAGCATCCCATGGAGGGGCTATCTGCTCATTGGAACCAATGACTAGCTTACCCATATCTTAAAGTAGAACTTTGCCACTGCATAGGTTGACTTCAGTGACTTCTTCGAATGATGAGCTTGTGGAAAGTTTTACCTTCTCATCAGGCATACCTACAGCTTCTCCTATGGGATCCTCAGAGTCAGTTGACTCTAAGTCAATCTCAAGAGGTGAACTTGATTGATTCAGAGAAGGATAGTACAACTCTGAATAAAAAAGGAAAGGATCAAAATTACTAGAGCTATTATTTTTTTTAGACTCAGAGAGCTTTCAATAAGAATAAAATCAAGAGCATCAGAAGTAGACAATATATAAGTAGAATCAACTTTCTTCATTAATTTCTTTTTGGGTGGAGCTACATGATAGAAATCAAGTAAAGTAGAGTAAGGATTTAGTGCCCTCTCCAAGTACAATGCTCTAGAAGAGGAGCTAGTAGAAGAGGTGGTAGCTGAGAGGTAGTATTGGATTGGGATGATGGCTACTACTTGACTATCTCGGGCAGTATGGGGACTGCTTCTGCTCTGCATCACCCTCGAGTTGTCCTTTTGATCAAAACCTTCCTTGGTGTTGGAGATTTGAGCTACTTAGGCACACAAGCTTCTTGATCTTAGAAATGATCTTCTCGAGGTTTGGGATAGGAGATATCTTAACCTTCTTTGGTCTTAAGAGGATCATAAGTATCCCAGGATTACTCTAATGAACTGGATGGTTGTTCTAATAAGTATTCCTTAGGGATAACTATGGCTCTCAACTTGTAGCTACCTCAAGCTAGTCCATAAAAGTGATACAATCATCTAAGACATGGCCTAACATGCGGTGGTAGGGGCAATAGCTAGGATCATCATTCTTGCCCACTTCCTCCGGCCTCTTAGGCTCTAGTAACTGAAAGTTAGGTTTATTTAAAAGATTCTTAAAGAATTTCTAACTACCTCCCTCTTGAATGAATATGGCTTATTCAATCTATCAGCAAGAGTAAGTGGAAAGTAGGTACAAGGCGATGGATATGAATACCACTGCTGGGTAGGTTGATGATGTGGTGGAAATGGTCGTTGTGGTGACTGCCATGACTAGTATGATGGCTAAGCTAGTGGAAGAGGAGGTGGCAAAGGAGTTTGAGATCATAGTCTCTCATCGAACTCGGGCTTCCTCTATCCACTATCCACGCTTCTTCTCAAACACCTTTTGCAGCTTGGGCCTAAATGATTGGTTGAGAAAGGGAAACAGTTGGCTTCCTCTTGTAGGCCAGCCACATTGTTGATTAATTTCTCGAATATTTTGATGGAAAAGCCCTTAAGCATCAAGGTGATCGAGCCATGGATATTCTTGCGAGGAATCTCAATGGCATGTTGTTCAGACAGTTGTGTTTTTCATTTCTTGCTCAAGTTGCGCAACATGAGAATGTAATCAACAAGGGACTCGTTGAGTTTCTATTTCTCTACAACGGGTCGCCTACAATCACACTATGTTGAGCTCCAGCAAAGATCTTAATGAAGAGGTGCTCGAACTCAGCAAAAGTCTTCACCGAACTATTGGGCAGTTCGGCATACCAATTAAATGCAACACTACAACTAAAAAAGAAAGAGAGTGCGTTGCTACCACCAGTGTTGTAACAGCCAACTCTAAAGTGTGCAATGTATTATTTTGGGTTCCAACTGCAATCAAAGATCTTGAAGGATGGTGGTATAAAGCCCTAAATAAAATAAAGCTAAATAAAAATCTAAACCTAAAAAATAACCTTAAAAAAACTTAAAATAAACCTAAACCTAAAATAAATAAAATAAAATAAACATAAACCTAACTAAATTAAACTAAACTAAAATAAAAAAAATAAAACCTAAACCCAACCTAAATAAAATAAACTAAAATAAACTTAAATAAATAAACCTAAAAAAAAAATAAACTAAAACCTAAAATAAAATAAAACCAAACATAAACCTAAAATAAAAAAATAAAACCTAAACCTAAATATAAAATAAAATAAAACTAAACTAAAATAAACATAAACTCACTAAAATAAACTAAAATAAAACATAAACAAAATAAATATAAAATAAAATAAACTAATAATAAAACAAATAAATAAACTAAATAAAATAAAATAAAATAAAATAATAAATAAAATAAACTAAATAAATAAAATATACTAAACTTGGGTTTTACTTAATTAAAAAAAAAATAAAACCTAAACCCTAAACCACAAACCATAAATCTAACCCACAAATCCTAAACCCTAAATAATAAAACTAACTAGGCCTTGACCATGGGCCTGACCCTAAACCCTAAAAACCCTAGGCCAAAACCTAACTAAACCCCCTAAAATAGACCACAACACTAACCAATCCACTGACCCTGGCAGCCCAAACCCTAAACCTAAATCCAAATCTGACTAAACAAGCCACTGAGCCCTAGGCCTAAAACCCAGAAACTGAAATAAGCCCAGCTAAACCTAAAATAATAAAATAAAACTAAAAAAATAAACCTAAAATAAAATAAAAGATAAACCAAAAAAAAAGATTAAAACTAAAACAAACCTAAAGATAGACTAAACTAAAATGATAAAGATAAACTAGGCTAAAATAAACCTAAACTTAAATAAACTAAAATAAAACCTACAAAAAGATATATAACCTAAAATAAATAAAATACTAAATAAAGTAAAGTTAAACTGGATAAATGAAAATAAATAAACTAAAATAAATAAAATAAACTAAATAAACAAACATACATGTTTGCTTGATTAAAACCCACCCTAAACTAGCTATGGTGAAACCTACTACCCAAACCTAAAAAAAAAAAGGCCAAACCTGACCCCAAACCCTAAACCCTAACCTAACCCAACTAAACCTAAAGAACCATAAACAGATCTGACCCTACCCAACCTAAAACTACCTAAACTAAATAAAACCTAAAATTAAAATAAATAAAAAAACATAAACCTAAATGAAAATAAAATAAAATAAAGATAAACCTAAACCTAAACAAAATAAAATAAAATAAACTAGTAAAATAAACTATAAATAATATAATAAAAACTAAACAAACAAATAAAATAAACCTAAGAATAAAAAGCTAAATAAAAAAATAAAATAAAATAAAACTAAAATAAACCTAAAATAAAATAAAATAAAACTAAATAAAACTCGACCAATAAAACTTAAAATAAATAAATAAATAAATTTAAATCCAAAACTAAAAAAATCTAAACTTAAAATTGAAATAAAATAAACAAAATAAAATTTACCTAAACTAAACTAAAATAAACCTAAAACAAAAATAAAAAATAAACACTAAACATAAACCTAAACTAAATAAATATAATAAACTAAAATAAACTAAACCTACAAAAATAAAACCTAAAATAAACCTAAAATAAAAAAACCTAAACCAAAATAAAATAAAAGCTAAACCTAAACTTAAAATAAAATAAAATCAAACCTAAAAATAAAATAAAATAGACTAAATTAAAATAAAAAACCTAAACTAAAATAAATAAACTAAAATAAATAAATGAAACTAAAAAAATTAAACTAAATAAATTAAAAAAATAAATAAACTAAAATAAATAAAAATAAACTGAACCATGGGTTTGCTTAATTTTAAAAAAATAAATAAATTAAACACTAACCCTAAACCTAAAAACCAACCTAAATAAAAACCTCTAAAACTGAGCACTAAACAAGAGATCCTAAACCATAAACCTAACCCAAATCTGACTAAACCAAACCTAAACCTACAGCCTAACTACCAAAAAACCCTACCCTAAATCCAACCCTACCCTACCCAATAACCCAACCTAAATCCATTATAAACCATAACTACCAACTAAAAAATAAAAGCCTAAGTAAAATAAAATAAATAAAAATGTAAAATAAAATATAACCTAAAAATAAATAAAGAAAACTAAATAAAGAAATCTCAAAAAATAAACTAAAAATAAATAAAAAAAAATAAAACTAAACTAAATAAAACCTAAAATATACAAAATAAAATAAACTAAACCTAACTAAAATAAAACTAAAATAAACTAAACTAAATAAACTAAAATAAATCTAAACCTAAACTAAAATAAACCTAAAATTAAAAAATAAAACCAATGACCTAAAAAATTAAATAAAACCTAAATACAAATAAAAAATAAACTAAACCTAAATAATCCTAAAATATAAAAAAAACACAAATTACCTAAAAAAACCTAAACCTAAAATAAACAAAATAAATAATCATAAACTTATACTAAAATAAACTAAACTAAAACAAATAAAACCTAAACCTAAACCTAAAATAAACTAAACTTAAACCCTAAACTAAATAAAATCAAATAAATTGAAAATAAACCTAAACAAAAAAATTAAACCTAAAAGCAAATCGAAAATAAAAACCTAAAACCGAAACCTAAATAAAATAAAAACCTAAAATTAAACCTAAAAATAAAAAATAAAACCTAAACCTATAAAATAAAATAAAAATAAAACTAAACTAAAAAATAAACATAAACCTAAACTTAAGCTTAAACACTAAACTAAAATAAAAATCTTAAATTAAAATAAAGAAACGTAAATAAATAAACTAAACTAAAGTTAAATAAAAAATCAACCTAAATAAAAAATAGAAAATAAAATAAACTAAAATAAAGAAAAAATAAACTAAAAAAATAAAATGAACTTAAATAAAAAATGAAAAAAAATAAATAAAATAAAATAAATAAAAAATAAACTAAACTAAACTGGGTTTGTTTAATAAAAAAACTAAACCTAAACCCTGAATAAAACCCAAACTTAAAACCTAAATAAGTACCAATACCCAAAAACTCTTAAACCCTAAACCACAAACCCAAACCTAAACCCTAAACTTTAAACTAAAAAACACAAACACTAAATACATAAAAATAAAATAAATAAATAAACTTAAAAAATATTTATAATTAAATAAAATAAAACAAAACTAAAATAAAATAAAATAAACTAATAAAATTAACTAAAATAAAATAAATATCTAAACTAAAATAAAATAAATATAAACCAAGAATAAAACCTAAATAAATAAAAACTAAACGTAAAATAAAATTTAAATAAAATAAAAAACTAAAGCTAAAAAAGTATAAAATAAAAAATAAATAAAAACTTAAACTTAAAAGATAAACCTAAAAAATCCTAAATATAAATGAAAATAAACCACAAACCCTAAATTAAAAACTACTAAAATAAAATAAAATAAAATAAAACAAAAAAGAAACCTAAACTAAAAATTAAACTAAACAAAATAAATAAAACCTAAACCTAAACCTAAATATAAATAAAACCTAAACCTACATAAACTAAATAATAAAATAAACTAAAATAAACCTAAACCTAAACTAAAAAAACAAAACCTAAAAATAAACCTAAAATAAAACCTAAAACCTAACCAATAAAATAAAATAAAACCCTAAACCTAAAAATAAAAAATAAAATTGAAACCTAAAAAGTAAAATAAAAATAGAACTAAAATAAAATAAAAAACCTAAAATAAAATAAATAATCCTAAAATAAATAAATTAAACTAAATAAAAATAAAATTAAACCTAAATTAAAATTAAAATAAAATAAACTAAAATATAAAAAATTAATTAAATAAACTTGAACCTAGGTTTACATAATTTAAAAATTTAAAAAAAATTTAAAAAATCAACCCACACTAAAACCCTAACTCTAAACTGACTCTCAACCTAACCCTACCCTGACCTGAGCCCTCTTGCCAGGCTCTAGCCACTAAACCCCCCTACCCTAAACCTGACCACAGGCCCAGGCCACAATCCTCCCTGAACCTGGGCCCTAAACCTCCCTCCCTCCACAAAAAAACCAAACTAAACTAGATTAAATAAACTAAATGTAAATAAGATAAATAAAACTGATTAAAACCTACTAAACTTACTAACATACTAAATAAACTAAAATAAAATCCTAAACTAAATAATAACTTAAACCTATAGACTAAATAAATCTAAAAAACCTAAAATAAATAAAATAAACATAAACACTAAATAAAGAAAACCCTAAACTTAAATTAAAATAAAATAAAATAAACCTAAAACTAAAATAAAAATAAACTAAACTAGATAAAATAATAACCAAATCAAAACCTAAAATAAATAAAACTAAAACTAAATTAATTAAATAATAAATTAGAAATAAACCTAAACTTGAAAAATAAAAAAAATAAAGCTAAAATAACCCAAATAAAACCTAAAATCGAAACTAAAATAAAATAAAACCTAAAAAACCTAAAATTAATAAAACTTAGACCTAAAATAAAATAAAATAAAAAAGTAAAATAAATGTTAACCTAAATCTAAATCTTAAAATGAAACTAAAATAAAAAAACCTAAAATCAAATAAATAAACTAAACTAAATAAAAATGAAAAATAAACTTAAATAAAAATACAAACTAAAATCAACTAAAATAAAGAAAAAAAATAAAATAAATAAATCTAAGCCTTGGGTTTTAATTTAAAAAAAAAACATCAAACTTAACTAGCCCTACCAACCCCAAACCCTCCTAGGCCACTACCACTGAGCCCAACCAAACCCTGAGCCTAAAGCATACCAGAAACCACACTATCTAAACCTAAACCTAAACTACTCCTCCTACCTGACTCTACCCTCCAAACCCCAACTACCACCTGAGCCATGAATAAACAACTAAACTAATAACTAAATAAAATAAAAATAACACCTATAAATAAAATAAAATAAACCTACTAAACCTAAACCTAAACTAAACCTCATAACCCTAAACTTAAAATAAAATAAATAAAAAATAAAAATAAATAATAAATAAATAAAACCTACTATAATAAAATAAACTCAAAATAAAATCTAATAAATAAAATTAAATGAAAATAAAACTAAAATAAACCAAAATAAAATAAAATTAATTAACCTAAACCTATATATAAACCTAAAATATAAACCTAAAAATAAAACTTAAAAATGAATAAAAATTAAAATCTAAACCTAAATTAAACAAAATAAAATAACCCTAAACTTAAAATAAATAAAATCTGTACTTAAAACCTAAAATAAAACCTATAAATAAACCACAAAATACCTAAATATAAACCTAAACCTAAAAAAATAAAATAAAAGGAAAAATAAAAATAAAACCAAATCTAAAATATAAAATAAAAATATAATTAAATTAAAAAGTAAACCTAAACCTAAACCTAAAAAATAAACAAAAATAAAAATCATAAACTAAAATAATAAAACTAAATAAATAAAATAATATAAATAAAAATAAAAATAATGTAAATAAAAATAAATTAAACTAAAATAGATAAAATAAACTAAATAAACATAAAATAGTTTTACTTAATTTATAAATAAATAAATAAATAAACCCTAACCCTAAACCTAAAACCTAAAACTAACCCTAAACCTAAACCCAAACCCTACCCAAACCTTAAACCCTAAACCCTGAGCCTACCTAACAAGCCCTAAACCTAAAACCTACCCTAAAACCATAAAAAACTAAACTAAATAAAACCTAAAATACTAAATAAAAGCTAAACCTAAATCTAATAAAATAAAATAAAATAAAACCAGCTAAAACTAAACTAAAGACTTAAACTAAATAAAATAAATAAAAATAAAAACTAAACTAAAATAAATAAATAAAACTTAAACTAAAAAAATAAAATACTCATAAAACTAAAAAAACTTAAATAAAATCAAACATAAATGTAAAATAAAAATAAAATAAAATAAAAACTAAATAATAACCTAAACCTTAAAAATAAACCTAAAAAATAAAAAAAATAAAATACTAAATAAAAAGAACCTAAACATAAAATAAAACAAAATAAATCTAAACCTAAACCTAAATAAAATAAATAAAACCTAAAACCTAAATAATCTAAACTAAACCCTAAACTAAATAAAATAAAATAAACTAAAAATAAACCTAAACCTAAACTAAAAAAAATAAAACATAAAATAAACCTAAATAAATAACCTAAACCTAAAAATAAATAAAACATAAACCTCAACATAAAAACCTAAACACTAAACCTATAATAAATAAAGCTAAACCTAAAAATAAAATAAAATAAAATAAATAAAATATAAACCTAAACCTAAAACCTAAAAATAAAATAAAAAAAAATAAAATAAAAATAAATAAACATAAATTAAATAAACTAAACTAAATAAAAATAAACCTAAATAAATAAAATACTAAATAAAAAACTGACAGGTTTGCTTCTAAATAAAAAAAAAAACCCTATCAAATCTAAAAATTGATGACCACTGACCTCACCTAAATCATAATCTTATCCTACCATCCCTACCCTACCCTGACCACAAGCTCTGGCCCACCACAACCCTACCACTAAACCCTAAACCCTACTTAAACTATACTCCATAAACCCACTAAAACCCAAACCACAGCTGCCTGACCCTTGATCTGACCTAACCTATGTTCTCTCCCAACCAAACTATAAACAAATAAAACTATTAAATAATAATAACTAATAACTAATAATAATACCTACAAATAATAATAATAAATAACAATATAACTAATAATAACAAACTAAAAACAAACTAATCTAAATAAACAAACCTAGACTATAACCA
The DNA here is from genome assembly GCA_021442155.1 of Cymbidium sinense. Lineage (NCBI taxonomy): Eukaryota > Viridiplantae > Streptophyta > Magnoliopsida > Asparagales > Orchidaceae > Cymbidium > Cymbidium sinense. The sequence continues at coordinate 127,738 of JAKCPB010000730.1, read as the reverse complement.
AAAATAATATAAACAACTAATAAATAAAATAATAATAATAATATAATAAAACTAAATAATTAATAATAAATAATAATATAAATAAATATAAAAAAACCCTAAATTAAAAAAACAAAACTAATACCCAATAATAATTAAAATAAAAATAAAATTAACCACAAACCCACTAATAATAAACTAAACTAAATAAAACCTAATAAAACTAAATTCTAATAACTAATTAACCAATAATAAATAAAACCCAAAACTAAAATAAAACTAACTAAAGAATAACTAAATTAAAACCTTAAACTAATTAAAACCAAAACTAAAATAAACTAAACTCTAAAATAATAACCCATAATCCCAAATAACACTAAACCTAAAACCAAATAAAACCCCAATAAATAAATAACTAAAATAATAATAATAATAATAATAATAATAATAATAATAATAATAATAATAATAATAATAATCTAAACTAATAAACCTAAATCGTAAAAAACTAATAATTAACTAAAAAACTAAATGAAAACCTAAAAAATTAAAAAATTAAAACCTATAAAATAAAATAAAATAACTAAACCTACATTAAAATAACTAAATAAAACCTAAAATAAACTAAAATAAAACCTAAAACCTAAACCTAAGAAAATAAAATAATAAACCTAAACTAAACCTAAATAATAAAATAAACTAAATATAAAGCTAAACCTAAAATAAACTAAATATATAAATAAACTAAACTAAATAAAAATAAACTTAAATAAAAATAAAACTAAATAAAATAATAAACTAAATAACATCCTCTGGTTCTTTAAAACCTTTACTCTGGACCCAAACTGATTTAACCACTGAACCTAGGCTAATATAACTCTGGGCTACTAACCCTGGGCTCAAATACCTAAACTTCCTGGGCCCTCCTATTAAAATAAAAGAAAATAAAACTTTGGCCATCATAACTAATCACACCCTGACCCTAAGACCTTTCTCTAAACCTGTTTCTGAGCCACAAAAACCCTAACCAACCCAGATCAACCCTGAGCCCTAAACCCTAACCCAAATCCACTAGCCTATCTTAGACTGGGCCTAAACCCAACCCTAAACCTACACTGCTACCACAAAACTAAATAAACCTAAACTAAATTAAAATAAATAAACCCTAAATAAAATAAATAAAATAAAATAAACTTATACTTAAACTAAAATGAATAACTAAACTAAATAAAATAAATCTGTAAAATAAATTAACTTTATAATAATATAAATTAAATGAAACCTATAAACCTAAATTAAAATATAAAACCCTAAATAAATTTAAACCTAAATAAAATAAGACTAAACTTAAACTAAAATAAACTAAAAAATAAATAACATAATCCTAAACCTAAAATAAATAAAACCTAAACATAAACCTAAAACTAACTAAACTTAAACCCTAAATAAAATAAAATAAAATAAATTAAAAATAAACCTAAACCTAAACAAAATAATAAAACCTAAAAATAAACATAAAAATAAAATCCTAAAACCTAAATGTAAAAAATAAAAATAAAAACATAAACTTAAAACTGAAAATAAAAAATAAAACCTAAACCTAAAAATAAAATAATAATAAAACTCAACTTAAAAATAGACCTAAACATAAACCTTTAAAATCAACTTAAACAAAAAAAACCTAGACTAAAATAAATAAACCTAAAATAAATAAACTAAACTAAGTAGAAATAAAAAGTAATTGTAAATAAAAATAAATAATAAAGTAAATTAAAATAAATAAAAATAACTAAATATCTAAATAAACTTAAACTATTACTTAATTAAAAAAAATCCTAAACCTATATCCAGATAAAACTATAACCCAAAACCCAAACCTTAAAATAAACCTAAAATACTAAACCAAAACTAAAAAGCATAAACCCTAAAACCCTAAGTCCTAAAAAATCATAAAACCCAAACCCAAAACTAAAAAATCCTAAACCCTAAACCCAAACACAAAACCAAACCTAAACTAAGAATAAACCATGACTAAATCACATCAGCAGCTCAATCTAGATCTGGTATGGGCATAAATTGGGCTGATTATCCATGGTGGTAGAGGCTGCAGGGATATGGAGGACATGGTTAGAAGCGGTGGTGGTAGGAGGTGGAGGAGAGGTTATAGTTAATGGTGGTGGTAGAGGGATATGATGGTGGATCCTACTCGAGGCAGGTGGTTGATAGAACTAGAGAAACTAATGAGCAGTGATCGATACTTATGGAACTATCTTTATAGTAAAGATGATTCTAGTTATCTAGGGTTTTTGATTTGCTCTATGTGTGCTCATTTTTAATCTATATCATCAATTATGTCTTAAAAACCTTAGTGTGTTAGTTGATGAAATCGAAATGATGAAATGTTGAATGTGAATTTATTCTCTATTAAAAAAAAACTAAAAACCCTAAGCTCTAAACCATAAACCCTAAACCCTAAACCCTAAATGCCAAAACTAATAAAAAAAACCCTAAACTAACCTTAAACCTTAAAAGCTAAACCCTAAACCTTAAAAAGCTAAAAACCTAAACCTAAACTAAATAAAACCTAAAAAGAAAATAAATAAAAAAACCTAAACCAAAATAAAATAAAATAAATAGATAAAGATAAACTTAAACCTTAAAAAGGAAATAAAATTAAAATTAAAATTAAACTAAAACAAAATAAATAAAAAGCTAAATTAAATTAAGAAAATAAAAACCTAAATAAAATAAAAACTAAACCTAAAAAAAAAAGTAAACCTAAAACAAAATAAAATAAAAAGTAAATAAAACCTAAACTAAAATAATAAACCAAAATTGAACCTAAAAATAAATAAAAATATAACCTAAACCCTAAACTAAAAAACCTAAACCTAAAATAAAATAAAATAAACCTAAACCTAAACTAAAATAAATAAAACTAAATAAATAAATAAAAAAATAAACTTAAACTAAATATATAAAAAAATAAACCTAAAATAAAACCTAAAACCTAAACCTCAAAAAATAAAACCTAAACTAAAATAAAATAAACCTAAAAATTAAAATAAAACTAAACTAAAAATAAACCTAAAAACCTAAAACTAAAATAAAATAAACTAAGATAAATAAACTAAAATGATAATAAACTAAATAAAATAAAATAAACCTAAAATAAAATAAATAAATATATGAAATAAAAAAACAAAATAAATAAACTAAAATAAACCCTGGTTTGCTTATTTAAAAAATAAAATAAAATTAAAACCCTAACCAAAATAAAAATAATGACACTCTAATGTAAACCTAAACCCTAAAAAACCCAAAACCTATAAAAGCCTACCCTACCTAAATAAACCCTACACTACCTACTAACCTCCTGGGCCCTGGGCCACTGACTAAACCTAACCCTGGGCCACTCCTAACCCCAGCCAGGCCCTGAGCTACTGATCCATATAAGGCCAAACTAAAACTATTATAAAAATAATATAAACCTGAGCCTAAATGGCTAAGATAAAGATAAAGACTCCTAATACTTAAATCTCGAAGTCCATCCTAGAAAGATAACCAAGACTGACCACCCTGGGCTTAGACTTACTCCCACTGGGTGATCATGGATCTCCATCTAATCCCTGCCCTAAACTAGCCCTGACCAAAACAGGCCCTAAGAATACTCTAAACTGACCACAGGCTAAATAAAACCAAATGATCTCCTGACCTACCAATGTTACCTAACCCTACTCTAACTCCCTATCCTGAACTATACTATCCTGGGCCCTGACTAAATCTTTCCATAATCAACCAAACCTACTTAAACTACCTACTAATACATAAAAATAAAATATTACCAAAACCTAAATAAATTTAAAATTATTTAACCTCCTAAATAAAATAAATAGATAAAATGGTTAAATTAAATAAATAGCCTAAATTAAAAATAAATAATCCAATAACTATGTAATATAAATATAAATAAAATAAAACTAAATGTAAAATAAAAAATTAACCTAAAATAAAATAAAATAAAACTAAATAAACCTATACCAAAAATAAACTAAAATAAACCTAAAAATAAATAAAAATATAAAATAACTAAAAAAAAATTCTAAAGCTAATAAACCTAAACTAAATATACTAAACTAAAATAAATAAACATAAAAAAACTTAAAATAAATAAACATAAACCAACTTAAATAAAATAAAATAAAATAAACCTAAATAAACTAAAATGTAAACTAAAATAAACCTAAAATAAAACCAAAACTTAAACCAAAATAAAATAAAACCTATAACCTAAAAAATAAAAATAAAACCTAAACTTAAAAACTAAAATAAAATAACTAAACTAAGATATAAACCAAACTAAACTAAACCTAAAAAAATAAAATAAATTACTAAATAAATAAACTATAAAATAAAATAAACTAAATAAATGAAATAAAATAAAATATATTAAAATAAATAAAAAATAAATAAATAAATGAAATAAATCTAAACCTACCAATTTATTTAATTTAAAAAATAAAATAAATTAGATAAAAAAAAACCCCAACCACTAATCTTAATAAATCTATAACCCACAAACCCTAACCCATAACCAAACTAGACCCTAAACACTAAAGCCTAAAACCTAAACCCTGACCTACAACCCTAAACCCAAACCTAAATGACCCACCCAAAAGAATAAATCCCAAATCATAAACTAAACCCTAAAACCTAAACCCCATATAAAACCTAAAATAAAATAAATAAAACTACCTAAATAAAATAAAATAAAAAAATAAAATAAGAACCTCAACTAAAACCAAAACTTGTACCTAAACCTAAACCCTAAACCCTAAAACCTATACTTCTTTCTGGTGACTAGTTACTTTTTTGATTTCCTCTATATGATTTTTTTCCTATATCACTTTCTTCTTAAAAAACTTGGTGTGTTACTTGGTTGATGAAATTGAAAAAAGAAATGTTAGATCAAAACTTGTTCTCTATAAAACCAAACCTTAAACCAAAACTTAAAACCTAACCTTCTAAACCAAAAAACTCTAAACCCACCCTAAACCCTAAAACTCTAGCACTAAACCATAGACCTAAACCCTAATTATACACTAAACCCTAAACCATAAACCCTAAAAGCTAAAACCTAAACCTAAACTAAATAAAACCTAAATAACCTAAATAAAACCAAAACAACATAAAATAAAATTAAAACATAAACTAAAATAAAATAAACCTACCTAAAACTATTGAAAATAAATAAAATAAAAATAAAAATAAAATAAATGAAACCACAAAACTAAAAATTAAAACCTAAATAAATAAAACTAAACCTAAAATAAAAATAAAATAAACCTAAAATAAAATGAAAAATTAAACCTAAATAACCAAAAAAATAAAATAAAACCTAAACCCTAAACTAAAAACCCAAACCAAAATAAAAATTAAATAACCTAAACTAAATAAATAAATCTTAAACCTAACTAAATAAATAAAATAAAATAAACTAAAATAAACCTAAACCTAAAAAAAATAAGTAAAAACCTAAACCTAAACCTAAAAATAAAAAATAAAACCTAAACCAAAAAAGATAGAACAAAACAAAATTAAACTAAAAAATATACCTAAACCTAAAGACTAAACTAAAATAAAAAACCTAAACTAAAATAAATAAACCTAAAATAAATAAACTAAATTAAATAAAAATTAAAATAAACTTAATCTAAATAAAAATTAAAATAAAATTAATCTAAATAAAAATTAAAATAAACTTAATCTAAATAAAAATTAAAATAAACTAAAATAAATAAAAAATAAATTAAACAAACCTAAACCTTCCATTTTACTTAATTAAAAAATAAATAAGTAAACCTTAAATCTTAAACCTTAAAAAAATAAACTAAAATAAAATTCCGTAACCTTAAAATTGAAACTCTAAACCCTAAACCTACAACCCTAAACCATAAACCCTAAAACCAACCCAAACCCTAAATCTTAGCCCCAACCACAACCCAAACCCAAAAAACCTAAATCCTAAACCTTAAACCATAAAACACTAAAACCTAAACCCACAAACCCTAAATCATAAACCCAAACCCTCAACCCCTCCCCCCATCACGGCTCTCTCATTCTAGAGATTTTGAATCCCACTTGGTGGTGTATCCTCGACTTGGGATTTTTGTGGCTTTAACCTTGCTTTTGATTGAATTCAAAGGCTTGAACGGCATCTGACCATTTGCATGATGCTTCATCATTGACCATGGCTGCGGTGAGTTCTATTCCTTGGGCTTCACCTCAAATTATGGATGCTTCGGCTAGGGCATCTAACATTTTGGGGCTTGGTGACCTTAATGCTGCTTTTTATACTAAATCTTTTAAGGAAGCGCTTTGGTAAGACTTCTCCCTCTATTGATTCGATTAATCTCATTTTAATGTCTTTTAGAGGTTTTTCGATCAAAATGTGCTCTGATGTGGATGTTGAAAAGTTGGCAAAACCATTTGAATTTTCTCTTATCGGTAAATTTTTTTTGTGTTATCCAAATTTGGATAAGATCTACTCTTTCTTCCATAATCTCAATTTTATGGGTTCTTTCTTGTATGGCCTTATTGACCCTTGGCATATCCTGATACAACTTTCTAATGATCTGGATTATTCACATGTTTTTTGTTGTCATTCTTATTTCATCTTTAATTGTCAAATGTGCTATTGAAGTGGTCACCTCTTTTTGACATTTAGGAGGAATCTCTTATTGTCCTAGTGTCATTATCTCTTCCTAATATGTGCATTCATTTTGTTACCCATCATGTGCTTTTTACTGTCCAGGCTTTATTTGGGAGGCCTTTGCAACTCAACCAAGCGACCGTTGAGCGATCTCACCCTTCTATGGCTCAGATCCTCGTGGAATCAGACATAACTAAAAAATACCTTAAGGAAGTTTGGATTCAATCTGAAAAAATAGGTATTCACAAAAGGTTAATTTGGAGAACCTTCTAGTTTTTTGTTCCCACTGTAAAATTCACGGTCAAGATAATTTAAAATGTTTTATTCTCCATCCCCACTTAAAAAAAATGAAATCCTCCTAAAGAGAATGTTGTTCCTACCCATAAACCAATCCCTACTTATGTTTAGAAAACTTCCTCAGATCATATGAATGGAATGAAGGCTATTATTGAGGTTGATTCCTTGGATATCGATGTTAATCCTATTGAACAAGTTTCGACTCCTACTATTAATATAGATTCAACTCATTTTCAAAATGGGTAGGATGATTTACCTCTTTTTCCTTCTTTGAATTTGAATATATCTAATGCGAAGAATAATAAATTTTCAAAGTTATTGGAAAATGATTATGTTTCCTCTTATTCTATTTTTGCATATATGTTTGCTTTGATCGAGGAAAATGAAGCTTTTAATGAGGATTTAAATGATGTCGAGCATGCTGAAAACATTTATGATATGGGTTTAACTACTTGTGCATTAAATGGTTCTAAATTATCATTGCCACTCATTTATAATCTTAATATTCATGTTAATCCTACTTTTCAACTTAATATGGATTTGGAAGAGGGTGAACTCGCCTCCAAACACTTGGAGAATTCAATTAAATTTGTGACCAATGTTACTAAATCTTGTTAAGATGACGATACTAGGAGAAAAAATGGTTTCCAAACTTATCATGCTAAAAGAAAAAGAGTGCAAAAAATTACTCGCCAAAATTATCCAAAAACACTAGATCTGTTGTAGCCTCTCACTCCTCTCTTAATTAAATGTTGCTTAACCCCTTTTTATTTTACTTATGTTTAAATTTCTTGTTTGGAATATTAGAAGGATCGGTACCCTCTCAGTTTGTAATCGTATTAGAAATCTTTGTCACATTCATAATATTTATTTACTTATTATTCTGGAGCCTCTTATTCATGCTAATAAAATTAACCATGTATCTAGAATGATCAACTTTAATAAAATTTTCTCTAATGCTAGTAATAAGATTTGGTGTTTTTGGAATAATTTTGTTGAGGTTTCTATTATTGATGATTTTCAACAAGTTACCAATGCTCAAATCTCTTATGTTGACTATTGTGTTTTAGGCTCTTTTATTTGTGCATCTTGTTATAGATCTAGTAGAAATCTTCTTTGGGATAATTTGAGGAATTTTGCTACCTCGGTCAACAAGCCTTGGTTTGTGCATGGTGATTTCAACACTATTTTATTATTTTTGAATGAGTGGTTGCTGGTCTTCCAATATTCATTCCACAGAAGATTTTTTCAATATAATCCTTAATTTTAATTTGATTGATATTGGCTTTAAGGGTTCTAATTATACTTGGCAAAACTCTAGACTTTGGCAAAGGTTGGACCAGGTTCTTTTTAATACTCATTGGATTACTCAATGTCCTATTACTTATGTTGATCATTTAAGTAGAATTGTGTCTAATTATGCTCCTCTTCTAGTTTCTATTAAAGATAATTCTAATAGATTACATGAATCCTCTCCTTTAAAATTTCATGACATGTGTATTCAGCATATTGATTTTTTGGATGTTATGGCTAATAATTGGAAATCCCATTTACATCCTGATAATTTGATTGTGCAGATTAGTAGAATCTTTAATATCTTAGGGCATCCATTCAGGTACCTCTTTCTTTTGGCAGGACAACTAGACTGGCAACTACTCCATTAACAACCTTTTATCTACCCACTCTACTGTTGTTTTCAAAGTTAACTTTTTTTGGGTTGATAAAAATTGGAATGAAAGCAAACTTGAGAATTATATCCCTATTTCTCTTTTTGACAATCTTAGAAATATCCCCATTTCTTCTAACAAACTTGATGAAATTTTTTTAAGCTTTCTTATAATGGTTAATTTGTTCTTAAAGAGGTTTGGAATTTTATTAGAGATAAGCAAAACCCCTCCAATGTCTTCATTAAACTTTTGAACAATATCATTCCCATTTCCTATTTAGTTTTAGCTTGGAGGATTTTGAATAACTTTATTCCTATGGACTCTTTGCTCTGGACTAAAGGGTTTTATTTACAATCAAAATGCTATTGTTGCTTTCATATTGAAAATGTAAATCCTATTTTTTTTTCAATGGTGCTATTGCTTCTAAATTTTGGCTTTGGTATGATGATTTATTTAATTCCAACTATTTTTGTGGTTCTCTTTCTTTATATAAACTTCTTGAAGTTTGTTTCAAAAAAAACTGTGAAAGGTCATATCAAAGTTTTAACTAGTATTACCATTCTCTGGTTCATTTGGATGGATAGAAATGATGCTAAATATCATGGCACTCCTATGAACCATAAAAGGATCATGGCTAAAATTAAAGAAAAAATTCATGCTCTATTTAATGGCAATCTTATTAGTAACATTCATTTTAGAGGCTATAAATTTGTGGCTAAAACACAGGTATCATTCCTGACTTGGACCCTTATAAATGTGTTAAGATTATCAATTGGCTAAAACCTAAAGACAACTTAATTAAAGTGAATATTGATGGTTTTGTAGCTTCCAATAAATATGGCTGTGGTGGTATCCTTAGGGATTCTAAAAGTATTGTCATTTGTTCTTTTGCCTAAAAGCTGCTCGTTATTTTGTTAATAAAGCTATTGAAACTTATTTGAATAGAGGTTCTCTCAACATCTGGTTTGAAGTTAATGCTCTCTTGCTTTTTGACATGCTTAATTCCAATAGAAATAGGAATGCTGAATTATTTTTATCTCCTTAATCATACAAAAAATCATATTTTTCAAGTTTGTTTTAAAATTCCCTACATCCTTTGTGAAGGTAATGCCTGTGTTGATTTCTTGGCAAATTTAGGTGCCAACTTAACTGAGTTCACTTTATTTGACAACCAAATGTTGCTTAAACTATTAAGAGGCTAGGTTAATTTGGGTAATACTAGATTGCCTTATCTCAGATTATAATTTCTTGGCTTGGTTTCTTTTGTGTTATTTTTTTATGAGCATTTGCTTTTGTTTGCCTTTTATTAAACCCTTTTTGGGTTGTGGTTATTTGGTTATTTTCACACTTTGGCTAAAGCTAGTCATTAATTTTTACCTTTTACTTTTGAGTTGGGCTAATGTTTACTCCTTGGTGGTTATTATCATTGCAGATTGAGTTGATTTTGTTTTTTAGCCTGGTATGTTGTTTGCCCTGATTTTTACCACATTTTTTCCTTGGCTATTTTTGATAACCACCTTTTGGGTTATGGCTTTATCTGCTATTGGGTTTTCCTCATGTATGGGTTTTGCCTCATTTTGAGGCTAGTTGCTCAATTACCTATTTTGGATCTGCTATTGTGGTGGTTGAATTGGTGGTTTTGTTGTCTAGTTGGGTGGACTAGTGCAAGTTAGGTTGGTTGGCTAATTGGCTATTTTGGCTATTTTTTCCATTTTGTTGGTGACATATCTGGGGGACAGGGTGGTATACCGCCTCATTTTGAATGGTGGGAATTTTGTTTGGCTATTACTTTCTTTGTCTTGTTGAATGTGGCTTGGTGGTCAATTTTGTTGATTCTATTTTATTTCTTATGGTTTTGGATTTTTCCTCTTCCTATTTTAGCCTTCCTCTCTTGGCTACATGGCTCTAGGTTGGCTAGTTGGTGGGGCTTTTGATTATTCTCTATGTCTTGGGTGATTTTGTCTTGATGGTTGTTCTTGGACTTTACATTGACTTGGGTTTTAGCACTGGTTGGTTAGGGCTATGTTGGTCGGCTATGGTTGGTTGTTTCATTGCGCGGTGTTTTCTGGTTTTTCTTTTCCTTACGATGGGGATATTTCCTTTATTGGTTACTAATGATGGGTTATTCTCTGGGGGTTGCCTTATGGATGTTTTACTTAGCTTCTTTGGTAGGAGGACTTTTAGTTATCCTTGGAATCTTAGTTGGTTGCCTTTCTCTTTGTTGGTTTTTTTCTTCTTCTGGCCAATTTATTGTAGCCTTTGCTATCCAAACCTTGTCGATTGAATTGGGATTTTTGGTTTCTGGTGGTTGGTAACTTCCTTTTGTGTGTGATGGTTTTAGTTGTTGGCTTGCTAAGGTATACTGGTGGTGGTTTTGGTGGTGTTACTGCTTGATTCCATTAGCTTGGCCAATGATCTTACTATAACTTCTGGGTTTCTGGCTTTATGTGATTGGCCTATTATGGGTTTTAGTTGGTGGTTAATCTACCGGTTGGTTGTTTTCTTTATTTTTAGTGTAGGATGGTCACTATGGACTAACCTTGGATGGTTGTTTGTGTATACCTATGATGGCTTGATTTTACTCACCTCCTCTTTTGCTTGGTATTTTACATATGATTGTAACCCTTATAAAGTTTAGATGCTCATATGTATTGCCCCTTGAGATGATCTTAATGAGCGAGCCTTTTCTTTCAGCCTCCTTTTGCTCTTGTCCTTATCATTTTAGCTATACTTTTGCTTTGGTAATGTTTTTTTCAGAATTCTTTCATAGGTTGGAAATTTACCAAAGGCCTGGTCGTTTCTCAATCATCCCTACTATTGTTATTGTGGAGCTTGCTTATCTTACTTTCTCAAAGGAATCATGAACTGTCACGACTCAACCTATTATGTTTTTTTTTGTTTTGTTTTACTTGTCATTTTGCTCATGCTTTCTAGTTGATGTTTTGCTCTTTCGTTTTCTTTTCTTCTTCTAATGTATTTAGATGAGGGTTTAGCTCTTTAGGTTCCTTGTAGTTCTACGAGCGGTAGAATTCTATGTTTTATGCCTTTTAAGAACATTGTATCTTTTCCTTTTATGGTAATAAAATTTTAACTTTTTTTTAAAAAATCCTAAACCCTGAACCCTAAACCCTAACCCTAACCTTAACTTAAACTAAACTAAACTAAACCTAAACCTAAAACCTAAACCCTAAACCTAAACTAACAATAAACCTAAACCTAAACCTAAATATTAAACCCTAAAGCCTAACTAACCCTAAACACTAAACCTTAAACCAAAACCATAAACTTAAACCCAACTAACCTTAAACCTTGCTACACTAAGTTTTAAACCCTAAACTAAACTAAACTAACTATAAACCCTAAACCCTAAACCCAAACTCTAAACCCTAAACCCTAAACGCTAACCCAAACCCTAAACCTAAACAAAACTAACCCTAAACCCTAAACTAAACCTTACACCAACCTTAAACTATAAACCCTAAACCTAAACCTTAAACTTAAACCTAAACTAAACCTACACCTAAACACCTAAACCTAAACTAAACCTAAACCCTAAAGCTTAAACACTAAACCCTAAACCCAAAACCCTAAACCCTAAAACCATAAACCATAAAACTCTAAACCTCAAACTCTAAACCCTAAACACTAAACACTAAAACCTAAACCCTAAGCTAATAATACTTAAAGTAACATAAATAAAAAACTAAAACCTAAACCAAAAAATTAAATAAAATAAACTAACAAAAAACTAAGATAAAATAAATAAAACCTAAACTAAACTAAAATAAAATAAACTTAAGAATAAATAACTTAAATAAAATAAAACTAAATGTAAAAGAAAAAATAAACTTAAAATAAAATAAAATAAAACCTAAACCTAAAAAATAAACCTAAAAATAAATAAAAAATATAGCATAAACCTTAAAACCTAATAAACCTAAACCTAAACCCTAATAATGGGCATAACCGATAAACATAATTGCTAACTAGGTCAATATCCGGCTAGGTGAAAAGAAAATCATAATGGTGGTAAAATATAGAGGTGGTCAAGCAATGGTGATTATGAAAGTGAAAATAGAAAACCTGGTGACAAAGGAAGAGATATGATGGTGGATCTCGCTACTGAGAGGCCAAGAAGGTTCCTAAACAGAGAAAAATAATAACGACCGACCTACTTAAACTTTTTAAAGAGGCTATGGGTTTTGATTTACTTTATGCTCATTTTCAAACTATGTTGTCATTTTTTTAGAAACTAAGTTTAAATCAAATGAATAAATGTTGAACTAATTTGTTCTTAAAAAAAAAAAAAAAATCCTAAACCCTAAACTAAAACTAACCATAAACCAAAAAATCAACCCTAAATCTTAAACCCTAAACCCTAAAAACCCTAAACCCTAAACTAAACCCTAAACCTTAAACCCTAAACCCAAAACCCTAAACCCTAAAACCCAAAACCCTAAACCATAACCTCTAACCTCTAAACCCTAAACACTCAAACCTAAATCCCAAACCCTAAACCCTAAACCTTCGACCTTAAATCCTAAAAAAGCTAAAACCTAAACCTAAACTAAATAAAATAAAAAAAATAAAATAAAGAAAAACCTAAACAAAATAAAATAAAATAAGAACATAAACTAAAACTTAAACCAAACCTAAACCTAAACTAAATAAAATAAATAAAAAAAAACTAAACTAAAATAAAATAAATAAAACTAAACTAAACTAAATATAAAACTAAGATAAAGTAAAACTAAACCTAAAATAAAAAAAAATAAACCTAAAATAAAAAATAAAATAAAAAACAAATATCTAAACCTAAACAATAAACCTAAAATAAACCTAAAATAAATAAATAAATAAACCTAAACTAAAAAAAAAAAAAACCTAACCAAAATAAAATAAAATAAACCTAAACCTAAATTAAAATAAAATATATTAATAATAAACCTAAACCAAAACCTAAAAATATACTAAACCTAAACCCTAAACAAAAAATAAAATAAAATTAACAAAAAATAAACCTAAACATAAACTAAAAAAATAAACCTAAAATAAAATAAAAATTTAAAACATAAATATAAAAAAATAAAATAAAACCTAAACCTAAAATAAAATAAAACTAAACCTATAAAATATAAAACTAAACTAAAAAAAATAAACCTCCTAAATCTAAAAATAAACTAAAATAAAACCCAAAATAAAAATTAATAAACTAAATAAAAAACTAAACTAAATAAAAATAAAAAACCTAAATAAAAAATAAACTAAAATAACTAAAAATAAACCAAATAAACCTAAACCTACCGGTATTTTGAATTTAAAACCCTAAACTTACAACCCTAAACCCTAAACCCTAAATCCTAAATAAAAAAAATTGAAAAAAAAAAAAACCTACCCCTAAAAACTAAACCCTAAACTCTAAGCCCTAAACCTTAAATCCAAAACCCTAAACCCTAAACCCTAAACCTTAAAACTTAACACCCTAAACCCTAAAACCTAAACCCAAAACCCTCACCCTAAAGCCCAAACCGTAAACCCTAAACCCTAAACCGTAAATTAACCCTAAACCCTAAAGAGCTAAAAACCTAAACCTAAACTAAAGAAAACCTAAAAATAAAATAAATAAAAAAACTTAAACCAAAAGAAATAAAATAAAATAAAAACATAAACAAAAACCTAAACCTAAACCAAAAAAGAAAATAAAATAAAAATTAAAAAACTAAACTAAAATAAATTAAATAACAACATAAACTAAACTAAAAAAATAAAAAACCTAAATAAAATTAAATCTAAACTTAAAATGAAAATAAAATAAACCTAAAATAAAAATAAAATTAACCTAAAATAAAAACTAAATAAAAATAAAAATAAAAAATAAAGGTAAATAAAATTTAAAAAAAATTAAATAAATAAAAATAAACTAAATAAACCTAAACATACTAGTTTACTTAATTTAAAAAAAAATTAAAAAATTTAAAAAGTAAACTAAAAAAACCCTAGCCCTAAACCCGAAACCCTAAACCCTAAACCTTAAACCCTAAATCCTGAAACCCTAAACCCTAAACCCTAAAACCCTAAACAATAAATCATATGCCCTAAACCCTAAACCTTAAAACCTACAACCCTAAACCCTAACTAACCTAAACCCAAACCCAAAACCCTAAACCCTAAACGCTAAACCCAAAACCTAAAAAAAATTAAACCTAAATTAAATAAAACATAAAAATAAAATAAATAAAAAATTTTAAATCTAAATAAAATAAAATAATAAAATAAAATAATAAAATAGAGTAAAAACCTAAACTAAAAACTAAACCTAAAACCTAAACCTAAACCTAAAAATAAAATAATATAAAAAAAAATAAAACTAAACTAAAATAAAATAAATAAACCTTAATAAACTAAAAAATAAAATAAACCTAAAAAAAAAACTAAATAAAACTTAAACCTAAAAAATAAACCTAAAATAAATAAAAAAATAAAATCTAAACCATAAACTAAAAAATAACCTAAAATAAACATAAACCTAAACCTAATCTAAACTAAAATAAACTAAAATAAATAAACTTAAATGTACATAAAATAAACTAAACCTAAACCCTAAACTAAATAAAATAAAATAAACTAAAAATAAACCTAACCAAACTAAAAAATAAAACCTAAAGTAAATACCTAAACCTACAAAAAGAAAATAAAAACTTAAACCTAAACCTAAAAATTAAAAATAAAACCTAAACCTAAAAGATAAAATAAAAACAAAACTAAAGTAAAAAATAAACATTAACCTAAACCTAAACCTAAAAACTAAACTAAAATAAAAAACCTAAACTAAAATAAATAAACCTAAAATAAATAAACTAAACTAAATAAAAATAAAAAATAAACCTAAATAAAAATAAAATGAAAAATAAACTAAAATAAATAAAAAATAATCTAAATAAACCTTAATCTACTGATTTTCTTAATTTAAAAAAAAAACCTAAACACTAAACCCTAAACCCTAAACCTACAACCCTAAAACTAACCCAAAACGCAAAACACAAAACCTAAAAATAAAAAAAACCCTAAATTAAACTAAAAAATTAAAAACCTAAATAAAAAACAAAACTTAAACATAAAAAACCAATAATAAAATAAAATAAAAACTAAATAAAAATTTAAATAAAAATAATCATTAAAATATAAAATA
This sequence comes from Cymbidium sinense, assembly GCA_021442155.1. Classification (NCBI taxonomy): domain Eukaryota; kingdom Viridiplantae; phylum Streptophyta; class Magnoliopsida; order Asparagales; family Orchidaceae; genus Cymbidium; species Cymbidium sinense. Next base: position 111,894 of record JAKCPB010000730.1, on the reverse strand, counting down.
AAATAATTTAAAATAATAAAAGATATCTAAATAATCATAAACCTACTAGTTTACTTAATTTTTTAAAAAATTAACCCTAAGCCTAAATGTTAAACCCTAAAACTAACCCTAAACCCTAAACCCTAAACCTCAAAACTAACCATAAACCATAAACCCTAAACTAAATAAATAAAACTATAAACCATAAACCCTAAACTTAAGCTAAACCCTAAAACTAAATCCTAAACCTAAAACCCTAATCTAAAACCTAAACCAAACCCTAAACCCTATACCTAAACCCTAAACCTAAACCTAAACTCAACTAAAAAAACACTAAAATAAACCCTATAACCTAAAATCCTAAACCCTAAACCTAAACTAAAATAAACCTATACCCTAAGCCCTAAACCCCAAAACCATAAACCCTAAACCATAAACCCTAAACCTAAACCCTAAACCTAAAATAACCTAAATAAAAAATAAGAAACAAAATAAACTAAAATAAATAAAATAATTAAATAAATAAACCTAAACTAATTAAAAATAAAATAAACTAAACCTAAAAAACCTAAACTAAACCCTAAACCCTAGACTAAACCTAAAACCTAAACTAAACTAAACCTAATAAAACCCTAAACTATAAAATAAAATAATAAAATAAACCCTAAATAAAACCCTAAACTAACCCTAAACTAAACCCTAAACCTAAACTAAACCTAAATAAACTAAACCTAAACTAAACTAAAAAATCTTAAACTAAACCTAAACCCTAAACTAAATAACCTAAACCCTAAGACTAACTACATAAACCTAAAACCTAAACCTAAAAAACTAAACCTAAACCTAAAACCCTAAACTAAACCTAAACCCTAAACCTAAAGACTAAACTAAACATAAACTAAACTAAACCTAAACCTAAACCCTAAACTAAACCTAAACCTAAACCATAAACCTAAACAAAACTAAACCATAAAACTTAAACCATAAACCCTAAACTCTAAAACCCTAAATCTTAAAACCCTAAACCCTAAACCCAATAAACCAAAAAACCTAAACCTAAACTAAATAAAACTAAAAATAAAATAAATAAAAAATACAAACAAAAATAAAATAAAATAAATAAAACCTAAAGTAAAACTTAATCCTAAACATAAAAATAAAATAAAATAAACTAAAATAAAATAAATAAAACCTAAATAAAATAAAATAAAATTGTAAAATAAAATAAAATAACCAAAATAATATAAAAAATAAAACTAAATAAAAAGCTAAACCTAAAAAATCAACCTTAAAATAAAACCTAAAAATAAATAAAAAATTAAAACCTAAATCCTAAACTAAGCAAAATCCTAAACCTAAAATAAAAATAAAATATACAAAATAAAATATAATTAACCCAAATTATAATAAACTAAAATAAATAAAACCTAAATCTAAACTTAATAATATAAAATAAACTAAAATTAAACCTAAACCTAAACTAAAAAATAAAACCTAAAAATAAACCTAAAATAAAAACCTAATACCTAAACCTAAAAAATAAAATAAAAACCTAAACCTAAACCTAAAAATAAAAAATAAAACATAAACCTAAAAGATAAAGTAAAAATAAAACTCAGCAAAAAAGTAACCCTAAACCTAAAAAATAAACTAAAATAAAAAAACTAAACTAAAATAAATAAACCTAAAATAAATAAACTAAACTAAATAAAAACAAAAATAAAATAAACTAAAATAAATAAAAAATAAACTAAATAAACCTAAACCTAATGGTTTACTTAATTAAATAAAAAATCATAAATCCTAAACCCTAAACCCTAAACCTATGACCCTAAACCCTAAATCCTTAACCTATAAACCTAAACCCTAAACCCTAAAAAACCCTAAATCTTAAACCCTAAACCCTAATCCTAAACCTTAAAACATAAAAGCATAAACCTAAAACCCTACTAAACCCAAAATCCTAATCCCTAAACCCTAACCCTAAACCCTAATCCCTAAACCCCAAACCCTAAACCTAAACCTAAAGTAAACATAAACCCTAACACCTAATAAACCTAAACCTAAACCCTAAGAAGAATCTTGACCTAAAACATCACCATCAACTAGGCTCACCTAAATATGGTAAACTAAAATTTTCAAAAATCCTAGCCAATTTGGAGGTGGTGGTAAACCTAAAATAAATAAACTAGGAGAGATCGATATGATGGTGGATACTAAGGTTGTGGTTCTAACGAGAAATGGAGAAACTAGAGAATGGCCCATCCTTTTTACTGCTTATGGCTGTGTGACTTTATAGTAGAGATGATTCTAGTTATCTACGGTTTTTCATTTGCTCTATGCATTCTCATTTTTCATCTATGACATTGCATGTGTCTTAGAAAGCTTGGTGTGTTACTTGGTTGATAAAATCGAAAAGAAAAAATGTTGAATCTAAATTTGTTCTCTGTTAAGAAAAAATGTACAAATAAGCCTAAACTAAAACTAAACCCTAAACCTAAACCTAAACCTAAACCCTAAACCCCAATCCTAAAACCTAAACCCAAACCCAAAACCCTAAACCCTAAACCTAAAACCCAAAATAAACCCTAAAACCCAAAACTCTAAACTCTAAACCCTAAACTCTAAACCCTAAACCCAAAAAAACTAAACCTAAATAATAAACCAAAACCTAAACCCTAAAGATAAAACCTAAACCTAAACTAAATAAACCTAAAAATAAAATAAATAAATAAACCTAAACCAAAAATAAATTAACATAAAACATTAACTAAAACCTAAAACCAAAAAATACATCTAAACCAACCTAAAAAGAAATAAAATAAAAATAAAACTAAACTAAAATAAAATAAATAAAAAAACCTAAACTAACCTAAATATAAAAATGTAAATAAAATAAAACTAAACCTAAAATAAAATAAAATAATCTTAAATAAAATAAAATAAAACCAAATATAAACCTAAACCTAAATAATAAAAAACTTAAAATAAACCCTAAAAAATAAATAAATAATAAAAAACATAAAAAAAAATTAAACCTAAAATAAAAAATAAAATAAACCTAAACCTAAACTAAAAATAAACTAAAATAAAATAAATAAACCTAAACATAACTAAATAAACTAAACTTAAACATAAACGTAAACTAAATAAATTAAAATAAACTAAAAATAAACCTAAACCTAAACTAAAAAATAAAACCTAAATATAAAGCTAAAATAAAAACCTAAAACCTAAACCTAAAAAAATATAAAAAATCCTAAACCTAAACCCTAAACTCTAAACCCTAAACCTTAACTTTAACCCTAAACCCTATAAACTCTAAGCCCTAAACCATAAACCCTAAACCCTAAACCCTAAACTGTAAACCCAAAATCCAAAAACCTTAAACCTTAAACCATAACTACCCTAAACTAAATAATTAAACCATAAACCCTAAAAAACTAAACCTAAGCTAAACCCTAACATAAACCCTAAAGTTAAACTCTAAACTTAAATCTACACCTAAACCTAAACCTAACCCTAAACCTAAACCCCTAAACCTTAAACTCTAAATAAAAATTAAACAAAACCTAAAACACTAAACCTTAAAACCTAAACCATTAACCCTAAACTAATAACCATAAAATGCAAAACCCTAAACCTAAACCCTAAACCTAAACCCTATCCTAAATTAACCCTAAACCCTAAACTATCTAAACACTAAACCTAAACCACCCTAAATCTAACCCTATACACTAAACCATAAACCATAAAAAACCCTAAATAAACCCTAAAACTAAAACCTAAAATCTAAACCTAAACTAAATAAAAAATAAAATAAAATATATTTAAAACCTAAACTTAAATAAAATAATAAAATAAAATAAAAACCTAACTAAAACTTAAAAATAAAATAAAATAAAATAAACTATAAATAAAACCTAAACTAAACTAAAAAAATAAACCTAAGAATAAAACCTAAATAAAATGAAACTAAATAAAATAATAATAAAATAATCCTAAAAGAAAGCAAAAATAAAATAAAATAAAATAAAAACCTAAACCTAAAAATAAATAAAAAAGAAAACCTAAACCCTAAACAAGAAAAGAAACTTAAACCTTAAAAAAATTAACCTAAACTAAAATAAATTAAACTAAAATAAATAAACCTAAACCTAATCCTAAAATTAACTACACCTAAACCTAAACTAAACAAAATAAAATAAACTAAAAAGAAACCTAAACCTAAACTAAAAACAAAAAATAAAACCTAAACCAAAAAAAAAATAAAACAAAAATAAAACTTAACTAAAAAATAAACATAAACCTAAACCTAAACCTAAAAAAATAAACTATAATAAATATAAGTAGAAAAAATTAACTAAAATAAATAATAATAAAAAATAAACCTAATTAAAAAATAAAAATAAAATAAACTAAAAAAATAAATAAATAAATAAATAAATAAAAACCAAATAAACTAAATAAACCTACTAGTAAATTTTAAAACCCATAAACCTAAATCCTAAACCCAAAACATAAACTTAAACCCTAAAAGCATAAAAAACACCTAAAATAAACTAAGCATAAACCCTAAACAAAATAAAATAAAATAAACTAAAAATAAACCCTAAACCCTAAACCCGAATAAAAAAAACCCTAAACCCTAAAACTAACCTCCCTAAACTAAACTTAAAACCCTAAACTTAAACCCTAAACCCTAAAACCCAAACCCAAAACCCAAACTAAACATAAACACTAAAACCTAAACCAAAACCAATGCTAAACCCTAAACCTAAACTAAAAAACCCTAAACATAAACCCTAAACCCTAAACCTAAAATAAAAAAAACTAAATAAATCCTAAAAACCCAAAAACCTAAACCTAAAAAAAAATTAAAAAATAGAAAATAAAAATAAACTAAAATATAAGAAATGAAAACCTAAACTAAACTAAAAAATAAAATAAACCTAAGAATAAAAAAAAACCTAAATAAAATACAAACTAATTAAATAAAAAAAAATTCTAAAATAAATAAAATAAAACTAAATAAAACCTAAACCTAAAAAAACCAAAAATAAATAAAATAAACCTAAACCTAAACCCTAAACTATAAAAGAAATAAACCTAAAATAAAAAATAAAATATACTTAAACCTAAACCTAAAATAAAACCTAAACCTAAACCTAAACTAAATAAAATAAAATAAACTAAAAATAAACCATAAACAAAAAATAAAACCTAAAAAATAAACTTAAAATTAAAACCTAAAAAATAAAATTATAAACTAAACCTAAACCTAAAATACAAAAAAAAAAAAAATAAACGGAGAAACTAAAGAAGATCCGATCCTACTTATGGAACTATAGAGATAGTTCTAAAACATGCATGCTCATTTGACCTAAAAATAAAAACTTAGTGTTACTTGGTTGATGAAATCAAAAGATGAAATAAAATCTAATTTATCTAAAAAAACACCCAAACCCAAAAAAAATTTAAACTAAACCTAAACAATAAACCTAAACCTAAATTAAACCCTAAACCTAAACCCTAAACTCTAAACCCTAAAAAAACCCTAAACCCTAAACCCTAAACCTCCTAAACTAAACCCTAAACCTAAACCTAAACCCTAATAAACCCAAAACCCTAAACCAAAAAAAAAAACCCTAAACCTAAATCATAAATAATATATAAACCCTAAATCTTAAACCCTAAACCCTAAACTAACCTAAACCTAAACATTAACCTAAACCCTAAACTCTAAAAATCCTAAACCTAAAACCTAAAACCCTAAACAACCTATCCCTAAACTATTAACTAAAACCCTAACCTAAACCTAAACCTAAAAAAACCATAAACTAAAACTAACTAAACCCTAAACCCTAAACCTAAACCCAAAACTTAAAACCCAAATAATACCTATACCTAAAGTAAATAAATAAATTAAAAATAAAACTAAACCCTAAACCCAATAAACCTAAACCAAAACCTAAACTAAGAATAAACAAAAAACATCAAAATATATCTAAAAAGGCAAAATAAGTTATCACTATCTAAACCGGTGGATAAAATAAAACTAAACCTGAGGTTAAAACATAAATCAGTGATATGATGGTGGATCCAAAACCTAAACTAAAATAAAGAAATCAATTTAAAATAAAAAATTCTACTAAATTACTCTACATGCTCATTTCTAAATATACTTATTTCTTAAAAACATACTAAAAAATCAAAGAAGAAATGTTGAATAAACTATTTATAAAAAACTAAACCCCAAACCATAAACTAAAATAACCCTAAACTTAAAACCTAAACCTAAACCCTAATCCTAAACCTAAAAAAATAAAATAAAAATTTAATCAAAATTAAACCTAACCCTAAACCTAAACTAAAAAACCTAAACCCTAAAACCCTAAAACCATAAACTTAAAACCCTAAACCATAAATAAAACCATAAACCTAAACTAAAAAATAAACCCTAAACTAACTATAAACCTAAACTCTAAATCCTAAATCCTAAAATCTAAACCCTAAACCCTAACCTAAACCCCAAACCCTAAACCCTAAAAATTAAACAAAATAAACCTAAAAAACCTAAAACCTAAAAAAAAAAAAAAACCTAAACCTAAACTAAATAAAACCTAAAAATAAAATAAAATAAAAAAACCTAAAATAAATTAAAATAATAAAATAAAATAAAAAACCTAAAAAAAACTAAACCTAAAATTAAATAAAAAAATAAAACTAAACTAAAAAATAAAATAAATAAAACCTAAAACTAAACTAAAATAAATAAACCTAAAAATAAAAACTAATAAATAAAAACTAAAAAAATAAAAAAAAATAAAATAAATCAAAAAATAAAATAAAACTAAATATAAACCTAAACCTAAAAATAAAAAAAATAAACCTAAAATAAATAAAAAATAAAACCTAAACCAAAAAAATAAAAAAATAAAATAAACTAAACTAAAAAATAAACATAAACCTAAACCTAAACCTAAAAAAATAAACTAAAATAAAAAACCTAAACTAAAATAAATAAACATAAAAAAAATAAAATTAATAAAAAAAAATTAAAAATTTACTAAATAAAATGAGAAAATCTAAACCTAACGGTTTACTTAATTTAAAAAAAAAAACCCTAAACCTAAACCCTAAACTAAACTAACTAAACCTAAACCTAAACTAAAAAACCTAACTAAACCCTAAACCTAATAAAACCTAAACTAAACCTAAACCCTAAACTATAAACCTAAAAACCTAAAACCCTAAACCCTAAACCTATAAACTAAAAAAACTATAAACTAAATAAAACTATAAACCTAAACCTAAACCCTAAACTAAAAAAAACCATAAAACCTAAACCTAAATAAACATACCTAATAAATTAACTAAACCCTAAAACTAAACCTAAAACCTAAACCTAAAAAACTAAACTAAATAAACCTAAACCCTAAAAACTAAAAAATAAACCCTAAACCTAAACTAAAAAAACATAAAACCTAAAAAACTAAACCTAAAGTAAATAAAACTTAAAAAATAAAATAAATAAATAAACCTAAACTTAAATAAATAATAAATAAAATAAAACAAAACATAAAATAAACTAAACCTAAACCAAAAATAAAATAAAATAAAATAAATTAAAATAAACTAAAATAAAATAAGTAAAAACCTAAACTAAACTAAAAATAAAATAAACCTAAAATCAAATTAAATAAAAATAAATAAAAACCTTAACTTAAAAAATAAACCTAAAAATAAAACCTAAAAATAAATAAAAAACCTAAACTTAAACTAAAAAAAAAAATTAAACTTAAAATAAAAAATAAATAAATAAAATAAACCTAAAACTAAACTATAATAAACTAAACTAAATAAATAAAATTTCAACCTAAAATTAAAAAATAAACCTAAACCCTAAACTAAGTAAAATAAAATCAACTAAAATAAAAACCTAAACTAAAAAGAAAACCTAAAATAAACCTAAACCTAAACCTAAACACTAAACCCCAAACTAAAAATTAAACCTAAACTAAATAAAACATAAAATAAATAAATAAAAAACCTAATCCAAAATAAAATAAAAAAAGTAAAATTAAATAAAAAACAAACTAAACCTAAACCTAAACCTAAACCCAAAAAAAAACTAAACTAAAAATAAAACTAAACCTAAAACCTAAAAAAATACCCAAAATAAACCTAAACTAAACCTAAAAAATAAAATAAAACATAAACCTAAAAATAAATAAAATAAAAAACTAAATCTAATCTTAAAAATAAACCTAACAACCTAAAATTACAATAAACTAAAATATAAACCTAAATAAATAAATTAAACTATAAAATAAAAATAAACTTAAATTAAAAAATAAAAATAAATTAATAAACTAAATAAACCTATACCAACTAATTTACTTAATTTAAAAAAAATAAAAAATAAAAAATAAAAAAATAAACCCTAAACTAAGCCTAAACCTAAACTAAATCCTAAACCTCTAAACCCTAAACCCTAAAACCTAAATCCATAAACCCTAAACCCTAAACAACAAATCTTAAACCTAAACCCTAAACCTAAACCTAAACATAAGCCCAAAACCCTAAACCATAAACCTAAACCTAACTTAAACTAAATAAACCTAAAATAAAATAAATAAAAAAAACCTAAATCTAAATAAAATAAAATAAAAATAAAATAAAACCTAAACTAAACCTAAATGTAAAACCTAAACCAAAACCTAAAAAATAAAAAATAAAATAACTAATAAAACTAACTAAAATAAAATAAATAAAACCTAAACTAAATGAAAAAATTATACAAAAAAATAAAACCTAAATAAAATAAAACTAAATAAATAAAAAAATAAAACCTAAAATAAAAAAAAACTAAATAAAACTAAACCTAAAAATAAACCTAAATTAAATAAATATAAAACATAAACCCTAAACTAAAAAAACCTAAACCTAAAAGAAATAGAATAAAATAGACTTAAACCTAAACTAAAATAACTTAAACTAAAAAAAATAAAACCTAAAACTAAACCTAAACCTAAAATAAACTAAACCTAAACCCTAAACTAAATAAAATAAAATAAACTATGAATAAATATAAACCTAAAATAAAAAATAAAACCTTAAAATAAACCTAAAATACAAACCTAAAACCTAAACTTAAAAAAAAAAAATCCTAAACCTAAACCTAAAAAATTTAAAATAAAACCTAAACCTAAAAAATAAAATAAAAATAAAACTAAACTGAAAAATAAACATAAATGTAAACCTAAACCTAAAAAATAAACTAAAATAAAAACCTAAATTAAATAAATAAACATTAAATAAGTAAAGTAAACAAAATAAAAATAAAAATAAAATAAACTAAATAAACCTAAACCTAGTGATTTACTTAATTTGAAAAAATATCCTAAACCTTAAACCCTAAACAGTAAACTTTAAATCCTAAACCCTAAGCCCTAAACCATAAAACCTAAAACTAACCCTATATCGTAATCCTAAACCATAAACCCTAAATACCCATCACCTTAAACCCTAAACCCTAAACCCTAAATCCTAAACCCTAAACCCTAAATCCTAAACCCTAAACCCTAAATCCTAAACCTTCAAAACCCTAAACCATAAACCTTAAACCCTAAATAACCTAAACCCTAAACCTAAACTAAAACCTAAATAAAATAAAAAATAAAAATAAACATAAACCTAAACATAAACCTAAAAGATAAACTAAAATAAACCTAAATTAAAATAATAAACTAAAATAAGTAAAAATAAAAAAATAAGCCTAAATAAAACTAAACTAAAATAAATAAAAAATAAACTAAATAAACTAAATAAACTAACCTAATTATTTAATTTCAAAATGCCATTATACCTAAACTCTAAAAAAAAACTATATCCTAAATCTAAATAAAAAAAAATGAAAAAAATAAATAAAACATAAACTAAACTCCCTAAAATTAACCCTAAACCTAACTAAACCTAAACCCTAAACCCTAAACTAAACCCTAAATCATAAAACCCTAAATAAAACCCCAAACCCTAAACCCTAAACTCTAAACCCTAAAAACCTAAAAACCAAAACTTAAACTAAATAAAACCTAAAAATAAAAAAAAAATAAAACCTAAACCTAAATAATAAAAACATAAACTAAAGCTAAACCAAAAAAATCTAAACAAAACCTAAAACATAAAACATAAAAATATATAAAATAAAAAATAAAACAAAACTAAAATAAAATAAATAAAACCTAAACTAAACTAAAAAATAAACATAAAATAAAAAAAAACCTAATTAAATAAAAAAACTAAATGTAAAATAATAATAAAATAACCTAAAACAAAATAAATAAAATAAAACTAAATAAAACCAAAAACTTAAAAATAAACCTAAAAATAAATAAAAATAAAACCTAAACCTTTAAAAAAAAACTAAACATAAAAAATAAATAAAATAAAATCAACCTACCTAAACAAAAATAAACTAAACTCAAATAAATAAACCTAAACCCAAAATAAACTAAACCTAAACCTAAACCTAAACTATAAAATAAAATAAATTAAAAATAAACCTAAACCTAAACTAAAAATAAACTTAAAACCTAAACCAAAAAAAAAAAAAAAAAATAAATAGACCTAAAAATAAATAAAGTAAAACTAACCAAAAAATATGCCTAAATCTAAACCTAAATCTAAAAATAAATAAATAAAATAAAACTAAAATAAATAAACCTAAATTAAATAAACTAAACTAATAAACTAAACTAAATAAAAAATAAAAATAAACCAAGATTTAAATAAAAGATAAAACAAACTAAAATAAATAAAAAAAATAAATAAACCTAAACCTAATTTAAAAAAACCCAAAACCCTATACTAAACTAAACCCTAAACCATAAACCATAAACCCTAAAACTAACTAAACAAACCTAAACACTAAACCTAAACCCTAAACCATAAACCCTACACACTAAACTCTAAACCATAAACCCAAAAGCCTAAACCTTAAACCCTAAACCATTAAAGCATAAACCCTAAAACCCTAAACCCTAAACCCTAAAATTGAAATCCTAAACCTATACTTAAAGTATCTAAATGATTTAAAAATTAAACCTAAACCTAAAACCTAATAAATCTAAACATAAACCTAAACCCTAAGAATAAATCTAAAAATATAAACTCTAGATCTAAAACTAAACTATTTAAATAACCTATAAAAAAATGGTGGTTATGGATAAATCGAGGTTACAACTAATAATATGATGGTGGATCCCTAAACTAAACAGACAAATAAGAAATAAATCCACTAAAATTCTTTATAATAAAAAATCTAATTCTAACTAAAACAAAAACTAAAATCAAAAGAAGAAATGTTGACTCTAAATTTGTTCTCTAAAAAACCTAAAACCCTAAATAAAAAACTAAACATTGGACCTAAACCAAAAAATAAACAAATAAATATTAAAATAAACTCTAACATTAAACCCTAAATCCTAAAACCTAAACCCTAAACCTAAACTAAACCCAAAACTAAATTCTAAAACCCTAAACCCTAAACCCTAAATTGTAAACCCTAAACCCTAAAACCTAAAAATTCTAAATGCTAAACCCTAAACCCTAAAAACTACAACCTTAAACCCAAAACCTTAAACCTAAAACCCTAAACTTGAAAAACGCAAAAACCTAAACCTAAATTAAAAAAAAAACCTAAAATAAAATAAATAAATAACCAAAACCTAAATAAAATAAAAACCTAAACTAAAACTTAATCCTAAACCCAAACCAAAAAATAAAATAAAATAAAAAATAAAAAAAAATAAAATAAATAAAATTAAAAAAAAACTAAACTAAAAAATTAAATAAACTAAAACAAAACCTAAATCTAAATGGAAAATAAACAAAATAAAAACTAAATTAAAACTAAATAAAACCTAAAGCTAAAAAAAATAAATGTAAAAATAAATAAAAAATAAAACCTAAACCTTAAACAAAAAAAAATCTTATAAATAAATAAAATAAACCTAAACCTATACTATAATAAACTAAACTAAAATAAATAAAACCTAAACATAAACCTAAACCCTAAACTAAATAAAATTAAATAAAGTAAAAATAAACCTAACCCTAAACTAAAAAATAAAACCTAAAATAAACATAAAATAAAAACCTAAAACATAAACTTAAAAAAAAAATCTTGAACCTGATCCTATAAATAAAAAATAAAACCTAAACCTAAAAATAAAATAAAAATAAAAAAATAATAATAAATAAACATAAACCTAAATGTTAACCTAAAAGTAAACTAAAATAGAAAAATTTAAACTAAAATAAAAAAACTTAAAATAAATAAAATAAACTAAATAAAAATAAAGCAAAATAAAAAATAAAATAAACTAAAATAAATAAAAAATAAACTAAATAAAAAAAAACTCACTAATTTACTTAATTAAAAAAAGACTATAAACCCTAAACCTAAATCCTAAACCCTAAACCCTAAAACTAATCCTAAACCTAATCCTAAACCTAAACCCTAAACCCTAAACTTAAACCCTAACCCTAAAACCTAAACCTAAACCCTAAATCTAACTAAACTTAAACCTAAACCTAAACCTAAAATAAAATAAATAAACCCTAAACCTAAACCCTAACCCTAAACTAACTAAAACCATAAAACCTTAAACCCTAAACCTAAAACCTAAACTTAAACCTAAACCTAAAAACCCTAAACCTAAATAAACCCTAAAATAAACCCTAATCCTAACCCTAAAACCTAAACCTAAACCCTAAACCATAAATAAAACCTAAAAATTAAAACCCAAAAAATAAATAAAAAATAAACCCAAAAAACCCAAAAAAGTAAAAAAATTTAAACCTAAAATAAAAATAAAATAAACTTAAACCTACACTAAAATAAACTAAACTAAAATAAATAAACTTAACTAAACATAAACATTGAACTAAATAAATAAAAAATTTAAAATAAACCTAAACCTAAACTAAAAAATAAAACCTAAATAATAAACTTAAAATAAAAAACCAAAAAACTAAACTTACAAAAAAATAAAATTAAAACTAAACATAAACCTAAAAATAAAATAAACATAAACCTAAAAAAATAAAATAAAAAATAAAACTAAACTAAAAAATAAACATAAACCTAAACCTAAACCTAAAAAAAAATAAACTAAAATAAAAAAAACCTAACTATAATAATAAATAAACCTAAAATAAATAAACCAAACTAAATAAAAAATAAAAATAAAATAAACTAAATAATTAAAATAATAAATAAACTAAATAAATATAAACCATTGATTTACTTAATTTAAATAAAACTATAAACCCTAAACCCTAAACATTTAACCCTAAATCCAAACTCTAAACCTAAAATAACCTAATGACCCTAAACCCTAACCTAATCAAAACCCTAAACTTAAACCCTAAACCTAAACTAAAGCCTAAACCCAAACCCTAACTAACCCTAAACCTTAATCCCTAAAACTATAAACACTAAACCTATACCTAAACTTTAATCAAAACCTAAAACCCTAAACCCTAACTAAACTAAAATCCCAAAACTAAACCAAAATACTAACCCTAAACCTAAAACCTAAAACCCTAAACCTAAACCCTAATCCTAACCCAAAAAAACTTAAACCCTAAAAGCATAAACTAAAACCATAAACCCTAAACCTAAAACCCTAAACCCTAAATAAAACCCAAAACCCTAAACCTAAACACTAAATAAACTAACTAAACCCTAAACAATAAACCTAAAAAAATAAAACCTAAAAAAAAATAAATAAACCCAATCCCTAAACTAAAAAAATAATGCTAAAATAAAAAATAAAATAAACTAAACTATAAAAATAAAAAACTAAACTAAAATAAAAAAAAAAAACCTAAATAAATAAAATAAAATAAAAAATAAATAAACTATACTAAAAATAAAACCTAAAAAATAAACCTAAAAAACTAACCTAAAAAAATAAATAAAACCTAAACCTAAACAAAAATAAAAAAATAAAACCTAAACCTAAAAAATAAAATAAAAACTAAACTAAAAAATAACATAAACCTAAACCTAAACTAAAATAAACTAAAAAATAAAAACCTAAACTAAAATAAAAACTAAACTAAAAAAATAAATAAATAAACCTAAATAAAAATAAAATAAAATAAATAAAATAAAAAAATTATAAATAAATAAACCTAAACCTAAAATTAATATAAAGAAAACCTTAAATAAAATAAACCTAAACTCTAAACTAAAAATAAACCCTAACTAAACTAAACCCTAAACCTAAACCCAAAATCCTAAACTAAAACTAAACTAAAAAATAAACCTAAACCTAAACTAAAACCTAAAACCTAAACTAAATAAAATAAAATAAAACTAAAATAAACCTAAACTAAATAAACTAACCCTAACCCTAAATAAATAAACCTAAACCTAAACCTAAACTAAAATAAAAACCTAAACCCAATAACCTAAACCTAAAAATAAACCTAAACTAAAAATCCTAACCCTAAAAAACCTAAACATAAAACTAAACTCTAAATAACCCTAAACCCTAAACCTAAAAAATAAAATAAAAAACCTAAACTAAAACTAAATAAATTAAAAAATAAACCTAAACCCTAAAACCTAATAAATAAACCTAAACCTAAATCTAACTAAAATAAAAAATTGAAAACATCACCATAAACTTAAATCTAAATAACCTAAATCACTATCTAGACTATATAGTTAAAAAAAAAAAACGATAAGGTTACAACTATAAGAGATAGATATGAACACTAAACCTTAAATAGAAAAAGAAATTAAAATGTCTTTATAATAAACCTATATCTATTTGCTACTCAATCTAACCTAAAACTACTTGGTTGATAAAATCAAAAGAAGAAATATTGAATCAATTTATTACCTATTAAAAAATCAAAAACCCTAAACCCTAAACCCTAAACTAAAACTTAAACCCTAAACCCTAAACACTTAACCCTGAAAATAAAAAATTAAACAAAAAATGAACTAAACCTAAAACTAACCCTAAACCCAAAATTAAATCCTAAACCCTAAACTTAAACCTAAACCCCAAAACCCTAAATAAAGCTAAACAAAAAAACCCTAAACCTAAACCTAAACACTAAACACATAACCTTAAACCTAAACCCTAAATCTTATATCCTAAAACCCTAAACCTTAAACTAAAACCCTAAACTAAAACCCTAAACCCTAAACCCTAATCCCTAATCCTAAAACCTAAAAAAAACCTAAACTAAATAAAACCTAAAAAATAAAATAATTAAAAAACTAAACAAAATAAAATAAAATAATAAAAATAAACCTAAACCAAAACCTAAACATAAAATAAAATTAAATAAATAAAAAATAAAAAATAAATTAAAATAAAATAAATAAAACCTAAACTAAACTAAAATAAATAAACCTAATAAAACCTAAATAAAATAAAAAATAAAATAAAGTAAAATAAAATAAAAAAATTAAATTAAATAAAAAATAACTAAAGAAAACCTAAAAATAAATAAAAATAAACTAAACCCTAAACTAAAAAAAAACCTTAATAATAAAATAAAAAAATAAAATAAACTAAACTAAAAAACTAAAATAAATAAAAACCTAAACCTAAACCTAAACTAATAAAATAAAATAAACTTAAAATAAACCTAAACCTAAATAAAACTAAACTAAAACAAATCTAAAATAAAAAAACCTAAACCTAAACCTAAAAAAAAATAAAATAAATAAAACCTAAACCTAAACCTAAATTAAAAAAAACCTAAACTAAAATAAAAATAAAATAACTAAAAAAAATAAACCTAAACCTAAACCTAAACCTAAAAAAATAAATTTAAATAAAAAAAACTAAAAAATAATAAATAAAATAAACTAAATTAAATAAAATAAAAATAAATAAAAAATAAAAGTAAAATAAACTAAATAAATAAAAAATAAACTAAATAAACCTAAACCTACTAGTTGACTAATTTTAAAATAAAAAACTAAACCTAAATTCAAACTAAACCTACACCTAAATAATAAAACTAACCCTAAACCCTAAAAAAACCTAAACCTAAACCCTAAATTTAAACCCTAAACCCTAAACCAAAACCTAAACCATAAATGCTAAACCCTAAACCCTAAACCTAAAACTTAAACTTAAACCCTAAACCTTAAACCCTAAATCCAAACCTAAACCTAAACCCTAAACCCTAAAACCCAACCCTAAACTTAAACCCTAAACCCTAAACCCTAAAATAAATCTAAACAAACCAAAACTTAAACCTCAAATAAACCATAAAAGCAAACACTAAATCAAATCCAAGCTAAATAAATAAATAAACCCAAACCTAAAAATAAACTATAAACTCTAAAACTAAAACCATAACCTATAAACCCTAAACATTAAAACCTAAATCTTAAAACCTAAAATAAACCTAAATCTAAAAAACTTAAACCTAAATAAAAATAAAATAAAAGCCTAAACTAAACCTAAAAAACCTAAACCCTAAAAATAAAATACAAAATAAATTTTAAAAATAAAAAATAAAACCCTTAAACCAAAATAAAAATAAACTAAAAATAAAAAAACCCTAAATACTAAAACCAAAAAATAAAATAAACTTAAAATTAAATAAAAAAAAAATAAACCTAAAATAAACCTAAAATAAATATAAATAAAACCTAAACCCTAACTAAAAACCAAAACATAAAATAATAATAATAAAATAATCAAAATAAAATAAACCCTAAACCCTAAACTAAAATAAACTAAACTAAAATAAAGAAACTTATACCTATACCTAAACCTAACAAAATAAAGTAAAATAAATTAAAAAAAACTAAACCTTGACTAATAGAGATAATACCATAAACCCTAAACCTAAACCTAAAAAAATAAAATAATATATGAGCACTAATGTTTAAAAGATTAAAATATTATGGTATTATGCCTATAGTCTATATTAATTTAAATCATAAAAATATTGATTTAATAAATCGATGATGAAATTTGTTAAATTTGAAGTGGGAATTAGTGTAGTACCAAAGGTGTGCTATGCCACTTGTAGTCTAAAAAAGTAAGTTTTTATGTTCAAAATAAGTATTATATGTTGTAGCATAGTATAACATCATATATCATAATATATTATTCTTCACATTTTAAATTCTTTTAGTATTTTACAATCATGCAGTCGAGCTTACACTAGCATTATTTATAAAAATGTTGATTTATACTTTAAAATGGTGGAATTTGGCCAAATTCATAATAGTAGAGCATGGCATCATAATATATTATTTCAATTTAAAATATGTAAGTGATACAAAACATATAGTTTTTTATTATTTAGACTAATTTTATGATTTTAATCCTAAGAATTCCCTTGTGATGTGATATGATATAATATAATATAATATAATATGTTATAGTGTATTATAATATAGATGCCAAAACATAGTGTAGCATCATGCATTATACTATTGTCTATTACTACTTGTTGTTTAGCAAATTTTAGTTTGTTATAGTATGATGTAGTAGAGTTTGTATTGGTATAATTCATAAAAATACTAATTTATAGTCGAGATGATGGGATTTGGCCAAATTTAAGGTAAGCTTTGGGAATATCATTAGGGGTTTGCTATGGTGTGTTATTTAATCAAAAGAATGGAATTTTGCATCCAAAATAAATGTTCATTTTTCAACCAAATTTTATAATTTTTGCTTAAAGTTATTCATTTTAAGGTGTAATGTAAGATAATATATTATATGAAAGCATATTAAAATATAATGTACATAACAATATAACTTCACATATATATGAATGTGGTGGTGTGTTACTAAATGTTATTGTACATTTTAGTATGTTTTACTTTTTTATAATACATTGGGTCAAAACTCATAAAAATGATAATTTGAAGGTTAATATGGAAGAATTTGGCCAAATTCACAGCACACACCAAGAAACAACATCAAAATTATGCTATTTTGGACCATTTATAATAGAAAATAAATAATTTTATAGCCAAAATGAACATTATTCATATTTTGAGAAAATTTTATTATTTATTCCTTTTAAGTGATTCTAATGAGGTGCAATGTTAGATAATATTATATTATATAAATTATAATATAACATCATATATTATAATATAATATAGTGTGTTTATTCACACTATAATATTTTTAGCATGATATTGTATAGTTGTTTGAGCTTGCACCATCACAAATCATAAAGTGTTGATTACAATGTGAAGATGATGTAATATGAATGAATACATTGTTAGTCTTTTGGTTGAAGTACTAAAGGTGTGCATAAGAGAAGAAATAAGATTTGATGAGAATTCCTTGTCAAGGACATGGAGGGAGATCCGCTAAGGGATCACACATGCATTGGACATGACATATGAGGGGTCAAGAGAAGAAGAAGAAAATATTGGAGACATGGTTTGAATTTGATTTGATTATATGATTTGAAGAAAGAAGATCTGTTGGGGATAAGAATTTCTAGTTAACCATGACTTTAATTAGTTTTATTTTAATTGATGTGGAGGCACATCTGCTAGAGATATGGGCTCGAGTCCACTGAGGATCGGGTATATGAACCTTCCACTAGGGAAACAAGTTTAGGCTATCTACTAGGAATTGGGATTTGAGTTTGATTTCATAGATTTGTTTTGGGATGTATCCACTGGAAATAAGAGTTTGTTTGGATTTCTTTGATTTAGACTCTATTAGGGAAGTTGGTATAATTTGGCTTCACTAGGGAGGTTTATTTTGAATTTGATTTATCTGCATGAATTGTTTATATATGATTTGAGGCTCCACTAGGGAGAAGGGTGTGATTTAACTCCACTAGGGAAAATTAGATCAAGTTTAATTTAATCTGAGTTAATGTATGGACCTTATCAGTGTGTGATGGAACCACTCAGAAGGGGGTTATATTAGCCTTAACCTACCTCAGGTTACCTACTGTGAGGTATAGCTAGCCAACCTAAGGGGATTCCTTTTGGTGTGCAATAGTTATGCTAGGAAGAAGGTGTAGCGGACTTACATCATCCAAAGTGAGGAACAACCACAGGGGTGATCTATTGGATGCACAACAAATCGAACCTGACCTAGGGCGACTATCGAGTCAATACTGTTGGGGACTTATGTCAACTCAAAAGTAGTCAAGATTAATTTTATCTTAATTTCATGTGATTTGATATAGTTTGTTTGGTTTAGTTTGATTTTGAATTGAAGGAATATCTACGAGGATGTGAGCTCGATCAAATTTGATAGATTTAATTTATGGACCATGTCTGTTGGACCCATGAGAAGAGGCTATATCGACTTATCCTATCTAAGATTTATAAATCCAAAGGGATAATCCGCGGGGTAGGGCTAACCAACCTAAGGGGTTGCTCTTTCAGGTGCAATGTGCTAGAAGAAGTCATAGTAGACTTACATCTTCTTAAGAAAGGAACAACCACTGGGGTGACTTGTTGGTAGCACAACAAATAGAACCTGGGTAAGGGAAGACTATTGAGTGAATTTTGCTGGGGACTTATATGAACTCAAGAGTAATCAGGTGATTCTTATACGGAGTTTTGCTAACACTACCCTAAAGATAGGATGTCTACTTTGGAAAAGGTACCACTAGGGGTGTCCTCTTAATCAATAGGTGAATATATACTTTATTTATATGTTAGCATGGGCCCTATTAGTGTATGAGGGACCACACCGAGAAAGGGCTATGTCAGCCTTGACCTATCTCAGATTTACTGGACCAAGGGAGAATCTGCACATCCTCAAGATAGATTCTACAACCAAAGGGGTGGTTACTATGAAAGGGGAACTGTCCAATCTAATGGTAACCTAGGTAGTGTCTAAATGGATTCACAAAAGATCCAAATATAGTGCCAGGGGAGGTGTTGCTGGGGCATTATCCCGAAGCCCTAGAAAAAGCCTATAAGTATGATGGCTAACCAAGGAGAAAGCATAGCAAACTTAGATCTACCATGAGTGGTGTATCTTAAGATGTGAGAACCAACCAACCTAAGCAGTACCTATCAGCATGAGTGGTGTATTCATTAGTATAGTGAGAACCAACCAACCTAAACTGCCCGTTGGTGTGCAATGATCAATCTAGAAAAAAAAGTTGTAGGCTTACAACTTTTCAAGAAAAACTGATCATCGGGATAGTCTGTCATCAGCGAGCCAGATGCTATCTAACCTAGAGTGACTACTAAGTGGAGAGCCCCAAGGAAGGACTTGACCCAAACTTGAAGCAATAAGGAGTGAAGGAGCCACTAGGGGACTTATCCTAAAACTCAAATGTACTCAACCCAGTTAGTGCATGAAGGCTAATCTAAGAAGAAAGCATAACAGACTCACATCTTCTTAAACAAAGCTAATATGAGGTAGCTTATCAACCATGAAGTAAGGCCTACCAAACTAACAAGGTGCTCATTGATGTGCAATGGCCAAGTAAGGAAGGAAAGTGTAGCAGACTTACATCCTCCAAAATAAGAATACCACTGGGTGACACACTAGCAAGGTAGCACATCATCCTGTCCTTGAGCAGCTATTAAGTGAGTGTTGTTGGAGGATTATCTCAACTTAGAGTAGCCCGAGATAAAAGATATGTGTTTATTTTATATGTTTGTGTGTAGTTTGTATTTGTTTTATGTCAATGAAGGATAGGACATCGCTCGGGTTTATTACACCTACTCTAAAGACATCATAGCAAGTTCGCAAACAAGAATACTTTCAACATGGAAGAGATTTAATTTGAAATGGAATTTTCATTGATGATAATTAATTTCAAACATGATTTATAATATTTTCTTAAGTAGAGTCCACTGATTGGAAGCATTAGCTCTCCTTATAAATAATAAGTTGATAAGATCCTTCTCTATGGAAAAGGGTCTTCCTAAGTGGGTTCAAACTTCCCATCTTACAACGCAATAATCGCCTCCTTAGAATTAAAATAAGCTCTCCTACTTGAAAACCTCTAGGATAGACCAACTTGTTCTGAGCTTGAAATATTTTTTCTTTGTACAACTCAAGGTTTTAACATGCCTGCTGGCATATCTCATCCAAACCTTCATTCTCTTCTAACAACAACTTGGCATTCTGCTTTATTGTGATCTTGCTACCCACAACTATCCTTAGTGATGGTAGTTGGACTTCTAATAGTATGATGGCTTTAGACACATACACTAAGGAGAAAGGAGTAGACTAAGTTGGAGTTTGATATGTGGTATGGTAGGCCCACAAGGCTTCAACTAACTGCTCATGCCGCTATTGCTTATTATTGTCAAGTGTCTTCTTCAGTATTTGGATGAGAGTTTTGTTGAAGGCTTCTGCTAATCCATTTTCCCTTCAGTAGTTATTGTTAGAATATCTTCAATCTATGTTGTGTATTCGAGTAAAGTTATTAATCTCAGTGCTCTTGAATGCGCATCATTATTAGATATAATTCATCAAACACTCCAAACCTATATATGATATGGTTCCTAAAAAATTTGAGTACATGCCGAAGCTATGACCTCTTAGTGGAATCACCTTCGCCCATTTGGAAAAGTAATCAGTAGCAGCTTAGATGAACTAATGACCCTTGGAAGAAGGAGGATCAATCAAACCCACTATATTGGTACCCCAACACTCAAATGGCCATGAGGCCAATGTTAGATGTAGAATGTTGGGTGTCTAGTGTAGGACCATAATGTGTATTTGACATTGGTGGCATCACCTAGTTGTATCCATGCAATCTTTAATCATCGATGGCTAGTAGTCCTAGTCTCTTGATCTTGGCTTTCATCTTTGGACTGAATTGGTTGGCTCCACATAATCCTGAGTGTCCCTCTATTATGATATTATGGGCTTCATTCTTCTATAAATAATGTAACCACATATGATTGAAAGACCGATAGTATAAGACACCATCCATAAGAGCATAGGAAAGTGTTCTCTATTTCATATGATGGGCTTAAGACTTCTCTTGAGGTAGTTTGCTTTTATTTAGGTAATCCATGAATGGTTGCCTCCAATATAACTCCTCGTCCTTCTTAACAATGGAAAACTCCCATAAAATTGAGTACTTTTGATGAGTTTAATATCAATAAGGGATAAGACTTGCCTATTTTGGACCTTTATTGATATGGACTCATCCTTCAGATATGCCAACTCCTTGACAAGCTTGGCTAAAGCATACGCTACAGCATTTTCTTTTCGTGGAATCTTATAAATGGTAACCTCTAGATTTGGGCCAACAACTTCAAGTTGCACTTTTGGTAGTGATGGAGCTTGGGCTTTATAACCTTATACTACCCAATGATTTGGTTGATAACTACTTGAGAATCCCCAAAGATGTTGATGTTTTGGATGCTTAGAGTAATGGCTAACTCTAGACTGGAAATCAGAGCCTCATATTTAGCTTCATTATTGGTGCAAGGATTGGACATATGATATAAGAATCTCATCACATCATGGTCTGGAGTTAAGAGAACTATTACTACCCCTACCTTTCTTGAAATAGTAGATTATGGTTCTTCTATTTTTTAAGAGGAAGCTGAACTATGAAAGTACATCTCCCAATGGTGATTGCTAGTATCCCCTAAGTTCATGATTTGTTCATCGTAGAGATCATCACTAGAAGAAGTGGGTGTGCTTCTAAGAACTCCAGCTTGTCCTTTCACCACAGGGAGGGGTATGAAGGTAAAGTCAAATTATGAGAGGATCATGGATCGTCATGCCAATCATCTAGATAGCATCGGTCATGTCATGAGATGTTGTAGTGGATTGATCTTAGAGATTATGTTCACCTTATTGGGAAGAATGTAGTGATGTATCTTTTGGGATGCAAAGATTAAAGCTAGGAAATGCTTCTCAATGGGTGGAAAATTAGCATTCATAGAGATTAGATGATCACTAAGGTACTAGAGTGTGTTTTCCATCCCATCATCATTAGTTTGGGCCAATAAAGCACCAAGAGAGTCATCTAACATAACAATGTAAAGTATGAGCAGCTTGCCTAGAATAAGGGCTGCTAGAATAGGACATCATCAGGAAATGCTTGATGTCTTCGAAGGCATGCTCACACTTGTCATTATAATTGAACTTGGCATCCTTTTTGACAAGTTCTAAGAATGGATGACATCTTTTTGACAGGTTGGATATAAATCGTCTTAGATACACCAACCTCCCTTTGATTGATCTGAGTTGAGTTAAAGTTTTAGGGGGTGGAATTTTTAATAACAGAATTATCTTCTTTGGATCAATTTTAATTCCCAAGTGTCAGACAACAAACCCAAGGAATTTCCTTGATGCTACTCTGAATGCACACTTTAGGGGGTTAATTTTGAGGTTAAATTATCTTAATTATTTGAAAACTACTCTCAAGTCAAAGAGATGGTCTTCCTTTTCTCTACTTTTGATGCTCGACATGATGATGAACGAATGAGTTCATCAAAGATTCAAGTCATAGCCCGCTGGTATGTAGCACCGACATTTTTAAGGGTGAAAGTCATGACCTAATAACAATAGATTCTGATCGGGCTTCTAAAAGTAATGTTTCTTTCATCTTCAAAAGCCATCCTTATTTGGTTATATTTAGATGAGCCATCCATGAAAGAGAAGACCACATGAGATGAGGCAATGTCCACCATCAACTCTGAGATTGGTAGTGAAAATTCATCTTTTGGACATGCCTTATTTAAATCCCTAAATCGACGCATATGTGAATTTTTCCATTCTTTTTCTTAACTGGGATGATGCTAGCTAACCAGGTAGGGTATTTTTCTTCTCGGATGAAGCCAATATCGATCAGTTCTTGACTTTAGAAATGACCTATTATTATACATCTAATCGCATGCATCCGTGAGGATTGCTTATAGTAAGGCTCTTTTTTGCTATATTCTAGATACATGTAGAGCCAATCGGTATCTCTTCATAACTCCATGCAAAGTGATCCTTAAACTCATTTAATAGCCTAACTAAGTCATTGGTTTCAATTTCATTCAATAAAAAATTGATGTATGTTGGGCTAAGCTGATTTCCTTGAGCTCATTGATGGTTGACTTGATCTCTTCTTCAAACTCTAGTGCATCTTTGACTTTAAAATCATCTAGATCATCGAAGTTTCTAAGACTCCTCATATAAGTTAATGTGATTTGAAAAGAACATATCAATTCTAAATGATTGGTGATGACTAAGCAGTAATCATTATCATCGATTGGACCTACTATACTGAATCCTAGACCTATTCTTGATTGAGGGCTTTTGCATTTGTTCTTACATATTCTTTCAAAGTAGTATGAATGATGCTTTGACCAAATTATGAACTAAATTATGAGTACCAATCAAAAGGTAATTCTATTACATCTTTATATGAATCATCCTTAAGTTCTACATCAACTTCTTGACTTGAGGATGATCTTGAAAAAGAACCTACGAGTCTTCACATGGATGACTTAGGGGCTTCCTTAACTACCAAACCCTCGACTTTTGAGAGGAAAGTGGGGTTATGGTTCCCAATATGCCTAACTGTTTCACATATAGACTTGGATTCACTTATGATTTGCTTTGGAACCTAGTCTTCATCGCTATCTGGCTCAAGTGTCACCTCAAAGGGAATTTATTGTTGAGAAGGTTGGCTGGTATGCTAATAAAATAAGACTCATCATATGAACTAGATTCTAAGTCTTTATGGATAGCAGGTGTACTCTTAATAATTGGGACATATCTTTTATTGGGTGGCCAATAAAGAGGTTTTCCACCCCTAGGGATCACTGGCCTCTTCCTGCACTTTGGTGGAGTGGGGTCATCTACATATATTTAGAATAAGAGTAACAAGCGTGGGTGAAATCTAATGTCAAGCTCCACTTCCTCCTCCAAGTTTATTTCCACTCCCTTTTATTTTATTTTTCATTTTTTCTTTTCTTTACTTTTTTATTTTCTTATTCTTTTTATTTTTCTTTTTCTTTTTCTTTTATTTCTAAACTTTGGCTAAGTTTGCTAGAATAGACTTGTTAATTTTGAGGGAGGTAGTAAGCCGCATCCTCATATATGTCGACCTGATGAACTGTAAATTTGTTGAGATCTCCTTTGACATAGTAGATGATCCCACCTCTCATAAACTTAATACTTTGATGTAGAGAGGATGGAACTATGTTGTTCTCATGTATGCATGTTCTCCCAAACAAAGCGTTGAAAAAATGTGAGTCTATAATGTCAAACTTGGCAGGACTTCCAATCATCTATCACCAAGGGAAACACAATGGAGCCTCGGCTTGTTGACCTCACTTTTAGTGTGAATTCAATCTTCCCATCTTAGACTTAGAAGTCTTCTAGACACTAAGACTTCCCAAGTCATAAAACACTTCTAAGAATTAAGTAAACACTTAATCTAATTCTAAAGACTTAGAAGGGTTAACCATAGGATTAGGTTATGCCTTAGGAATTAGGATAATCCACCTACAACCCAAATCTAATCCATGTTCACCTTCTCAAACCAAACCTCAAGTTCAATCCAAACAATAAATTCAAATCCAAACCCAAATTTCAAAACCAATTGATTGAAGCCCATGATCAAATCCAAACATGAAACCCTTCCTAAGCCATATGACCTATCCCATGGACTTAGCCAAATCTTAATCCAAATCAAACTATATCAAATTAAATTAATGCCCTTCCTAAGCCATATGACCTATCCATGGACTTAGCCAAATCTTAATCCAAATCAAGTCAAACTTAATTGATTTTCTCACAAATCAATCATATTTTCAATCATCTTCACAAATTTAAATGAAATATACATTTAAATCATCAAAACTAAATCAAACCAAATTAAAATCCAAACTAAGCCACATGACTCCATGGACTTAGCCAAATTCCTTCATTCAAAACCCAAATTCATTGATTTTCTCATGAATGAACCATACCTTCAATAATATTCACAAATATAAATAAAATCTACAATCATCAAGCCAAAACAAAATCAACCCAAGTCAAACCCAACTTAACCCTTTTGACTTGAAATGTTCAAATGAACCAAAACCAATTTGAACCTAAGCCAATTGCAATTGAATTTATATAACAAACCCAAATCCAAATATAAACTCAACTAAATCAAACTCATCCCAAAATCAAGCCAACTAAACCCAATTGGTCCACTTGACCTAAAGTGGCTAATTTGACCTATTTGAGCCAAGTTCTAATCCTACCTAGATTAGATTGAACCAAGCCCAAAACCTCTCATCATGATTATCGACCACCCTTGGTTGATCAATTGTCATAAATTAGGTCAAACCAAGTCAACTTGTTGGTTGAAGTCAACCTTAACCCATATGAACCCAGCCAATTACAACTAAGCCAAATCCCTTGAAATCAATGATTCATACTAAATCAAAATCAATATTTCAATATGACTTGACCTATAATTGAGTCAAACAAAACCCAATTGGCCCTCTTGACCCAATTGAAATTGACCTATTGTAAACCAAGTTCATTCCAATTTGATTGTTGAACTTGACCAAAGCCATGATTGGACCCAATTGAACCCAATTGACCTACTTAGCCCAATTTGACCTAAAGGTTCAAGTTGGCTAAATTAAAACCAAATCCAAATTAATTGAAACCAAAACTACAATCATCTTCAATTGGTTAACTAAACAAACCAACACCCAACCCAATTTGGCCAATTTGGTCATTGGTAAACTTCTTTTTAACCCAAATGAATTCAAATCAAATCTAAGCCAAACTAATTGAGCCAAAACATTCCAAATGATCATATGAACTTGACCTAGCCCCAATTTGACTAATTGGTAACTTGACCAACTTAATTTGACCTAAATGAGTCAAATTGAGCCAAACTAACAAATCAACTTCAATTGACTTGAAATTTTGGCTAACCCACTTTTGGCTAATTTCAAATCTACCCAAATCAAATTCAATGCCAAATGATCATTCTATCCTTAGGTTAAGGGCATCACATGAGACAAATCACCCATGTAAGTGGCCATTTTCATTCTTTGGCCACTGATAATCAATGGTCCACTGGCCGAGGGGTGGTTGGGTTGGCCATAACCCATGGGGTGAAATCACCTCCTCTCCATTGGAACATTTTGAGATGGCGATGGCCACACTCAATCCCATCTGATCAAGATGGTATACACTTCTCATTTCCACTCAAACACAAAATCATTCACTTAGTCCAGCAAAGATGACCTAGAGCCATTCCTTAAGCTTCTTATTCTAAACTAAACCCAAATAAATTAGGATAAACCCTTACCATAAAAATAAAACCTAAACCTAAAACCTAAACTTTGAAAATAAAATAAAACCTAAACTAAACCTAAAATAAAATAAAACCTAAACTAAAATAAAATAAATAAAATAAAACTAAACTAAAATAAACTTAAACCTAAACCTAAACCTAAAAAATAAACTAAAATAAAACATAAACTAAAATAAATAAACTAAAAATAAACTAAACTAAAAAATAAAATAAACCTAAATCAAATTGGTAAAATAAACTAAAATAAATCAAAATAAATAAATGAAACCACTTGGTTTGATTTAAAAATAATAAAATAAATATAAACCTAACCATTACTGATTGTCTATAGAGCTCCATGAGCCCAACCACCCTAAAATCCTAAACCCTGAGCCTAAACCTGACTACACCCACAACCCAGGATCAAATAAAATATTCTAAACCCTACCCAAAGCCACAAACCCCTGAGCCAACCCTAAACCCACACCCTGCATGATCAGTGGGCCTTTAAACCTAAACTCACACCTAAACCTACTATAAACCTAGGCCCCAAACCTAGGCACAAATCTTAAAATTAAAACCTAAACCTAAACTAAATAAAACCTAAACAAGATAAAACCTAAAAATATAAAATTAAATAAAACCTAAACTCTCACAAAATAAAATAAAAATAAAACCTAAAATAAAATAAAATAAATTAAACTAAACTAAATAAAATAAAAATAAAACCAAAAATAGAAAACCTAGATAAAATCAAACCTAAATGTAAAATAAAATTAAATTAACATAAAATTAAATAAATTAACTAAAACCTAAAATAATTAAAAAAGAGCCTAATCTAAAAAATTAAACATAAAATAAAAAAAATAATCCTAAACCTAAAGTAAAATAAAATAAAAATAAATACCTAAACCTAAACCATAAACTAAATAAAATAAATTAAATTAAATTAAATTAAAATTAAAGCTAAATTAAATATAAAACCAGAAAATAAACTTAAAATAAAAACCGAAATCCTAAACCTAAAGAAATAAAATGAAAACCTAAACCTAAATCTAAATAAAACCCTAAATATAAATTAAAATAAAACTTAAAAAATAAAATAAAATTAAGTAAAACTAAAAATAAACATAACCTAAACCTAAACTTAAAAAAATAAACTAAAATAAAACCTAAACTAAATAAATTAAACTAAATAAAGTAAAATATTAAACCTAAATAAAATATAAAATAAACAAAATAAACCTAAATGTATCATTTTTTAATTTAAAAAAACCTAGGCGTTAAACTAAATCCTAAACCATGCTAAACCTGACCCTAAACCCTAACTAATAAACTAAACTAATAATAAAAGCTAAACTATCCCCCCACCACCCCTAAAGAATCTAAGACTAAACATAATAACTAAACTAAACTAAAACTCTGATAAGATATTAAAATCTAAACTAAAAATAAGAAAACTAAGATAAACCTGATCGTGGTGACATACCCTCCACCTCTTAACTAGGACTAAAAAAGTGCCCCAACTAAATTAATGGGATTACTATAAAACTAATAAAGGCTAAATAACACAAAACCTAGTAAACTAGACCTGACCTCCCTCTCACTCCAAATAATAAAAGATCTAAGACCCTAAACTAAACTAATAAGACAAAATTTAAACCCTAATAACTAAAACTAAGAATAATAATCCCCCAGAAGAAACTAAACCTAAACACAATAATAATTAATAACTAAAACTAAACTAAAATAAAAATTAAATAATAAATAACTAAAAAAACCTAAATCATAAAAAATAATAAAACTTAAAAAAACTTAAACCCTAAATAAAAAAACTAACTAAACCATAACTAAAATACCTAAACCCTAAACCCTGTAATAAATTAAAAAATAAAATAAAAACCTAAACCTATCCCACAGCCCCTTCTCATCCTGAGCTTTGGGGATTCTTGAATCCCTTTCCTTTTTGTTATCTTTCTCGGTGTTTATGGGCTAGTTTTCCAGAAATTTCTTCTAGATCAGCTCCAGATCATCAACCTTTAGCCAATCCTTGTTCGGTTATTAAGTGGCACCATTTGACATGGCATCAGGTACTGCAAATACTTGGGGAAAAACAAATGCTATAACTACTCCAGCTCAGGCTTCCAATTCTTTGGGTATAACTAAACCTTTTGCCTCTAAATCCTTCAAAGATGCCTTATCCGGTAAGGATTCTTCAACTTCTTTTGATCTTTCTTTAAACTTGGTTCATACGACCGTCAAAGGTGTTCTAGCTATTATGTCCTCTAACTTGGATACTAAAAAACTAGCCGAGCCTTATGCGTATACTTTGATTGGAAAATTTTCTTTTTGGCATCCTAGTACGGACGAAATTCAATTTTTCTTTCATGGCTTATATCTTTCCAATTTTTTTATTTGTTTACTGGATGGTAGACATGTGTTGATTAAATTGTCTAATGACCTTAATTATAGTCATATATTTGCTCACTGATCTTATTATGTTAAAAACTATCAAATGTATATTCTTAAATGTACTTCATATTTTTGACATTAAAGAGGAATCTTCTATAGCGCAGGTTTGGTTATCTTTACCTAATCTTTGGGTTCACTTTGTTAATTATCAATTCTTGCATGTTGTGGGTTCTATTTTTGGTAGATCCTTGTAAATTGATCAAGCAATCGCAGCCAAATCCAGGCCATCAATTGCTTGGATCTTTATTGAAATTGATGTAACAAAGAAATTTCCAAAGGAGGTGTAGATTGGATCTAAGAAATATGGATATTTACAATAGGTCGAGTTTGAAAACTTCACTATTTTTTGCAATCATTGCAAAACTCATGGCCATGATGTATCTGAATGTTTTGTTACTAATCAACATCTTTGGAAGAAAGTGGTCAAAGATCTTAAGGTTGTTGGAAAAATTGGAAATTGAAAAAGTGGTAAAAGAAATTTTGCTTTAAATGAATAAGATAATGGTGTTGTGAATGAAATTGTTAATTTTCTAATGTTGTTCCTAATGTTTCTAATGATGTTTCCAATGTAAGTGGTAGTGATAAGCTTGTTAAAAATGCTTTTGAAACTATTTTGTAGAGTAATCAGGTTTTGGCTGCTATTATTTATATTATTCCTGAAAATTTGTAAGTGGATGATTTTCCTATTTTAGTTTTTGATTCTAAGGAGATTTGTGATAAAGTTACTGGAAAATCTTATAGGAATTTTTTCCTATTATTTTGCCACAAAAATCTTGGAAAGAAAATCTTGTTTTATCTTCTTTGAATTTGGGCAAGAATGATGGTATGGAGCATGTTGATAATGTGTAGCCAAGTGTTTGTTTGCTAAATAAATTTATTTCTGCCCCTTCTTTAACTGCTATTCTGGATGGTATTTTGCTTACTGATAATTTTCATTTAATGGAGAAAGAGGATTTATCTTCTTATCAAATCGGATCTTCTCCTAAATCTATTGTTAATAATGATGACAAAAAATTTTCTGATGATGAATCCATGGAGAATGAGATTAGTTTTCAAACTATTTTTTTGAAACATGAAAAAATAGTTTAAAATTATCAGTTTCTAGGTCTACTCGATCTTCTTCATCTTCTTTGCCTAATAAAGATAATGTTTAACTTTCTTATTTGGAATGTAAGGGGCATTGGTACTCTTGTTGTTAGAAATAGAATTAGGAATCTTTATAGAATTTATAATGTTGGTTTCTTGGTTATTCCTGAATCTCTTATTTTTTTCTTCTAAAATAATGCATATGTCTAGGATGATTGATTTATATTTCAATAGCAATAATAAGATTTGGTTATTTTGGAATATTTCTCTTTCTATTAATGTTATTAATGATTTTCATCAAGTTATTAATGTGGATATTTCATTTGGTGATTATCATGCTTTTGGCTCTTTTGTTTATGCTTGTAAAGTTAGAGTGGAGAATTCCTTGGGATCAATTTTCTAATTTTGCTTCATTTATTAATGATTCTTGGATTGTTGGTGGGGATTTCAATATGATCCTTTCTTTGAATGAAAGGAAAGGGGGTTCTTTGCCAAATTTATATTCAGTGGAAGATTTTGCAAATATGAATTTGGATTGTAATCTTCATGATGTTGGTTTCATTGGTTCTTAATTTACTTAGAATAATCATAGATTGTGGGAATTGTTGGATCGTGCTTTATTTAATAATTATTGGTTAAACTGTTGGCCTTTAACTTCAGTGGAGCATCTTAGTAGAACTCTTATCGAACGTACTCCTCTTTGATTTCTATTAAGGATGTTGTTCATATCTATAATGTCATTAAACATTTTTGATTTCAAAAATATGCAGTTACAAGATAAAAGTTTTGTTGATGTTATTGCTTATAATTGGTGTGCCCTAAACCCTAAACCCTAAACCCTAAACCCTACAACCCTAAACCCTAAACCCTAAACCCTAAACGTTACACCCTAAAAACCTAAAACTTTAACTAAATAAAACCTAAAAATAAAATAAATAAAAAACATAACCTAAATAAAATAAAAAAATATAATAAAATAAAAACCTAAATTAAAACCTAAATCTAAACATTAACCTAAAAAATAAAATAATAAAAATAAAAAACTAAAATAAAATAAAATAAATAAAAACCTAAACTAAACTAAAAAATAAAATAAACCTAAAAACAAAAATCTAAATTAAATAAATTCTAAACATAAAATAAAAAAATAAACTTAAATTAAAATAAAATAAAAATAAAATAAAAACCTAAACCTAAAAAATAAACGTAAAATAAATAAAAAGAGAAAGTAAACAAAAAAAAAAAACCTAAACCAAAATAAACAAAATAAAATAAACCTAAACCTAAACTAAAATAAACTAAAATAAAATAAATAAAACCTAAACTTAAACCTAAAATAAATTAAACTAAACCTAAACTAAATAAAATAAAATACACTAAAATAAACCTAAACCTAAACTTAAAAATAAAACCTAAAGTAAAGAAATAAAACCTAAGACATAAACCTAAAAAAAATAAAATAAAAGCTAAATCTATAAAATAAAAAATAAAACCTAAAATTAAAAATAAAATAAAAATAAAAATAAATAAAATTAAACATCCTAAACCTAAACCTAAAAAAGTAAAATAAAATAAAAAACCTAAACTAAAATAAATAAAACTAAAATAAATAAACTAAACTAAATAAAATAAATCATAAACCTAGAAAATAAATTGTAAAATAAATAAATAAACTAAATAAACCTAATAGTGGTTCTCTTAATTTTTTAACCCCCAAACCCTAAACCCTAAATCCTAAACCCTAGGCTTAAACCCTAAACCCTAAACCCTAAACCCTAAACCCAACCTTAAAAACCCTAAACCTGCTTAAACCTAAATCTTAAACCCTAAACTTAAACCTCAAACTCTAAACCTAATCCTAAACACTAAACCCTAAAACCACACCTTAGCCCTAACCCCACAAACTAAACCCTAAAGCATAAACCCAAAACCCTAAACCCCAAAAACCCAAACAACAACCCCAAATCAGACTAAACTAAAAGTAGCTAAATAAATTAAAATAAATGAATGAAACCTTAAACCTAAACCCAAGAATGTGCAGAACCTGAAGAACATCACCTTCAACCAAGCTTAGTTTAGATCATGGAGGCTATGGTAGAGGCAGATTATCCGATGGAGGTGGGAGATCCGGAGGTCTTTGGTGGATATGGAGGTGGTGGTGGGTGATGTGGTTATGGAGGTAGGAAGAGTGAATAGTACCATGGTGGTGGCGAGGAGATCAGGATATGATGGTAGATCATGCTACGAGAGGTGGTGATAGAACTAAGCGAAGAGCGATAGATCATCTATTGCTTATGGCGTGTCTTCTGAGTTAGTTGTAGTTATCTAAGGTTTTTGATTTCTTCTATACAAACTCATTTTTTATCTATGTCTTCGCTTGTGTATTAGAAAACTTAGTGTGTTACTTGGTTGATGTAATTTAACAGAAGAAATATTGAATCTGAATTTGTTCTCTATTAAATAAAACCATAAACCTAAAACCCTAAACTAAAACCTAAACATTGAGCCTAAAACTAAACCCTAACCCCTAAAACTATAAACCCTAATCCCAAACCTTAAACCCTCAACTGACCAAACACTAAACCTAAAAGCCAAAATGCTAAACCTAAACAAAATAAAACCTAAAATAAAATAAATAAAAACTAAATCAAAAAAACACATAAACTTGAACTAAACCTAAACTTAAGCCTCAACCTAAAAAAGAAAATAAAATAAAAATTAAACTAAACTAAAATAAACTAAATTAAAACCTAAACAAAATTAAAAAAATAAAACTTAAATAAATTAAAACTAAACCTAAAATAAAAAATAAATTAAATAAAATAAAATAAAATAAAACTTAAACATAAAAAAAAAGAAATAAAAAAAATCTAAACCCTAAATCACAAAAAACTAAACCTAAAATAAAGAAAAATACACATAAACCTAAACTAAAATAAACAAACAAAAATAAATAATACCTAAACCTAAACCGAAACTAAAAAATAAAACCTAAAATAAACCTAAATTAAAAAACCTAAAGCCTAAATCTAAGAAATAAAATAAAAAAACTAAACTACCTATAAATAAATAAAACCAAAAAAAAAATCTGATAATAATAAAATAAAATAAAAAATAAACCTTAACCTAAATATAAAAATAAACTAAAATAAAATCTAAACTAAAATAAATAGAACTAAAAATAAAATAAACTTAAATAAAAAATAAGAAAATAAACTAAAATAAATAATAAATTAACTAAATAAACAAATTAACTAAACCTATGAGTTTCTTAATTTAAAAAAAAATAAATAATAAAAAAAAAACTACAACCTAAACCCTGGATGCCAAACCTACAATCCTAAACCCTACCCTGAGCCTCTGATCCTGAGCCACACCCTGATCAAATTCCCAATGCACCCTGAGCCCTAAAAACTATAAACCCTAACCCTACCCTAAGGCTGCATCCTACCCTGAGCCCTAAACCACAAACCTGCATCCCTGACCCTAAACCCTAAACCTTAAACCCCAACCCTACCTACCCTAAACCATAAATCATGAAAAAAACCTAATCTTAAATAAAATAAAAAATAAAATAAAACTAGGACATAAAAATAAAATAAAATAAACAAAATAAAATATAAATAAATAAAATAAACTAAACCTAAATAAACAAATAAAATAAACCTAAACCTATAATTAAACTAAAAAACTTAAACCTAAACATAAACCTAAAATAAATTACCTAAACTAAATAAAATTAAATAAATTAAATAAAACTTGGACTAAAATTAAACCTAAAATTTAAATAAAATAAACCTAAACCTAAAGATAAAATAAAAAACCTAAACTATATAAAATAAACCAAAAAAATAAAATAAAACTAAACTAAACTAAAAAATAAAATACCTAAACCTAAACTAAAAATAAACTAATAAAAACTAACTAAAATAAATTAACCTAATAAACTAAATAAAATAAAACTAAAATTAAAATATAAAAATAAACTACTTTGCCTATTTAAAAAAAACCTAAACCTCCTACCCTCTGACCCTCCTACCCCACCCTACCCTATCCTAAATCCAAAACCCTAATCACAACCCTAAATCTAAAATTGATCCTAAGGCTCAGCCAAACTCCTACCAAAACTCCTAATCTACCCTAATCTACCAAACACCACTAAAAAAGTGAGCCTAAACCCTAAAAACAACATAAAGCCTAAAACCCAAAGCCCTAAAAACCATAAACTCTAAAAACATAAAAACTTAATAATAAAATAAATAAATAACCTAAACCTAAATAAAATAAAAAAATAAAATAAAATAAAATAAAAACCTAAACTAAAACCTAAACCTTTTAAATATAAATTAAATAAAATAAATAATAAAATAAATAAATTAAATAAAAACTAAACTAAAAAAAATATAAACCAGGAATAAAAACCTAAATAAATAAAACTAAACATAAAATATGAGAAAAATAAACTTAAAATAAAATAAAATAAAATTAAATAAAACCTAAACCTAAAATGACCTTGGATCCATGAGTATAGAATGGTTCCATATTCACTCCACCAGTGTATTATGTACATTAGGTATGGAGTAGAATATGTTCTAAAAGGAGACATGCAACAATTCACTATTCATGTTATTGAGCTCTAGGAAGATGCTATTTACTACATGCCTAAGAAACCTAGATTTGATTTTATGAAATACATCATTGTTGAAGCACAAAGTACAATAATCAAGAAAGATGAAAAGAAAGAAAAGGAGGAAAAAGAAAAAGAAAGAAAAGAAACTCCAATAATTAATATTTATTTGGAATCTAGATTAGATGAAGAATCCCATCATAGAAATGCTTCAATAAAGTTTAAGATTTCCTTAGAATCAGACACCGATGAGGAAGAAATCAAAACATTAAAGGAAGAGTAGCTATCCACATATAAAAATTAAAAAATATGTGGACACTTTAACTTTGACTCCTCTAAATCAAAATAAAATATCTCAATTAGAGGTCAAAGTAGCCTTACTTATTAGGAAGTGGGAGGTTAATAAAATTTTATTCTACGATCCTTCAAGCTCGAAGGAGATGTAAAGCTTGAAGAACCATCTTTTAATGAAATAATAGAACTTCCTTTTGGTATTCGACTTGTGTAAGAATTATGTGAAACATGGTTTTATCACAAATGTTTGGCCTAAAGATAAAGCCCAATGCATGGAGAGCTTATGGAATCAAAACATAGAAATTACCAGGTAACATTGGGTTTGGCTTGTTTAATCATTTGATGATCTGACCATTGTTTAATGATAAGTAATCATCAAATAGATCAACTCTTTAAAGTCTCTTACTCTTCCGGAAGACTCATTCATAAAACCATGGAGGATCCAAAGATGATTCACTTAGAATGCACCTCTTGAATATGAGGAAGAGATAAAATCTACTATAGATGAATTAAAAGAGGTTAACCTAGGAACTCTTGAGAACCCAAAATTGACTTTTATTAGCTCTTTGCTAGGTTCAAAAGATTCTAAAGAGTTAATCACTTTACTCTTT
Source organism: Cymbidium sinense (assembly GCA_021442155.1). Lineage (NCBI taxonomy): Eukaryota > Viridiplantae > Streptophyta > Magnoliopsida > Asparagales > Orchidaceae > Cymbidium > Cymbidium sinense. Next base: position 75,549 of record JAKCPB010000730.1, on the reverse strand, counting down.
GAGTATAAAGATTGCTTTGCTTGGAGTTATGATGAAATGCTAAGTTTATCCCAGGATGTGGTTGTACACAAATTAGGAATTAAATATGATGCTATCCCAGTAAAGAAAGCTTCTAGGTGGATGCGCCTAAAAGTAGAACAACTATTGAACATTGAAATAAAGAAACTAATTGATTCTGGCATTATACGAGAATAATAATACCCTAATTGGGTAGCCAACATAGTTCTAGTAAAGAAAAAAAATGGTTAAATATGCATCTATGTTGACTTTAGAGACCTAAATAAGGCTTGCCCCAAAGATGAGTTCCCTTTGCCTATACCCGAATTCATAGTCAACATAGCCTCCTCGCATGAGATATTTTCATTTATGGATTGATCATCTGGTTATATCAACATATCCTATTGTAGTATACTATATACTATGGTAGTGTATAGTATGTAGTGTATAGTATCATTACCTATATAGTGTATAGTATAGTATGTATTATAGTATAGCATATACACTATACTATACTATACACTGTATATAGTATTAGTGTAGCATATATAGTGTAGTATACACTGGTTATAACCAAATTAAGATGTCCCTAGAAGATGAAAAGCATAAGACATTCAAAACTCCAATAGGGATTTTCTGTTACACGGTCATGCCATTTGGTCTCAAAAATGCTGGAACTACTTATCAAAGAGCTATGACTAGAATATTCAATGAATTGATTCATAATCAAGTTGAATGTTATATTGATGATTTAGTCATTAAAAGAAAAATAAAATAAGATCATTTTTATGTTTTACGGGTCATTTTTCAACGATTGTGCCACTATAACTTAAACATGAATCCTCTGAAGTGTGCCTTTGGAGTGACTTCATGGAAATTATTAGGGTTCATAGTGCGGAATCATGGGATATAAATTGATCCTGAAAAGATAAAAGCTATTATAAAATTATGCCACCTAGAAGTCTTACAGTTAAGATCATTCTAGGAAGGCTTGCATACCTAAGGAGATTCAGATCAAATTTATATGGAAGGTGTCAACCCTTTGCAACATTACTGAAGAAAGATTCCAAATTTATTTGGGATGAAAAATGCTAATGTATCTTCAAAAACTTAAAGTAATATTTAATGAGTCCTTTTATTTTAGCTTCCCTGATTCCGGGAAAGCCATTAACTCTCTATATTGCAGCTATGGATGAATCTATTGGGGATTTATTAGCTCAAACAAATGAAGAAGGGAAAGAAAATTCCCTTTATTATCTAATTCATAGGCTTATCCCAATGAAAAAGAATCATCCTCCTATTGAGACACATTGCTTAGCCTTAGTTTTTCTTTGCCAAGGCATTATATGCTCATAAGGTCAACCTAATTTCAAGGGTGAATCCTTTGCAATATCTTATGACCATCCAACACTATCTAGGCATTTAGCATGATGGTCAATGATTTTATTACAATTTGAGATCACTTATATTCTTCAAAGTGCTATAAAAGGACAAATAGTGGCAGATTTCCTACTAGCGCACCCTATACTTGAAGGGTCTCCTTTAAATGATGATCTCCAAGATGAATAGATGATAACATTAGAAGGTGAACCAAGTGCCACATAGGAATTATACTTTGATGGTGCTTCATCATCAAGAAGACATAAAGAATCAAACTCAACTATCCCAGGGAAAGAAGAAATTGGGTTAATCTCTATAACCTCAAAAAAAGTAATGATGAGATATTCATATCATTTGGTTGAGCCTTATATAAACCATGAAACTGAATATGAAGCTCTTATTACTGGTATAGAGTTGGAAATCCTTATGTAAATTAAAAATATAAAATTTTCTAGGGATTCCCAATTAGTTATTAGAAAATATAAGGCTTTAGGCTTTTAGGTTTTAAGGGTTTAAGGTTTAAGGTTTAGGGTTTAGGGTTTAAAGTTTTGAGTTATAAGGTTTAGGGTTTAGGGTTTAAGATTTTGGGTTTATGGATTAGGGTTGTAGGGGGGTTTAGGGTTTAGTGTTTATTTAGGGTTTAGGGTTTAGGGTTTATGGTTTAGGATTTAGTGTTTAGGTTTTAGAGTTCACAGTTTAGGTTTAGGTAGGTTTGTTTAGGGTTTAGGGTTTATTATTTAAGTTTAGGTTTTAAAAAAAATTAAGTAAACTAGTAGGTTTAGGTTTATTTAGTTATTTTATTTTTTTATTTTTTGTTTGGTTTATTTTTTATATATATTTTAATTTGGTCTATTTTTTTTAAGTTTATTATTATAGTTTAGGTTATTTATTTTAATTTTAAGTCTAGGTTTAGGTTTAGGTTTATTAGTTTTGTTTTATTTTTTTAGGTTTAGGTTTTAGGTTTTTTATTTAGGTTTATTTTGGGTTTATTTTTTAGTTTAGGTTTTATTTTTAGTTTATTTTATTATATTTTATTTAGTTTAGGGTTTGGGTTTAGTTTAATTTTGGTTTAGGTTTAGGTTTTATTTAATTTAGTTTAATTTACTATAGTTTAGGTTTAGGTTTATTTTATTTTATTTATTTTATTTTGTCTATTTTAGGTTTATTTTTTTTTACTTTAAGGATTAGGTTTTATTTTTTATTTATTTTTTAGGTTTAATTTTAGGTTTAGGTTTTATTTAGTTTTATTTTATTGTATTTTAAGTTTATTTTATTTTTAATTACGTTTAGTTTTTATTTTATTTTGGTTTTATTTTAGATTTATTTTATTTTTTAGTTTACATTTTATTCATTTTATTTGAGTTTAGTTTTATTTTTTTATTTTATTTTTAAGTTTAGGTTGGGTTTAGTTTACATTTTTTTTATTTTATTTTCTTTATTTTATTTAGGTTTTAATTTTTTGTTTATTTTATTTTTAGGTTTTATTTAGTTTAGGTTTAAGTTTTTAGATTTTTAGGGTTTAGGGTTTAGGTTATAGGGTTTGTGGTTTAGGGTTTAGGATTTAGGGTTGTAGGTTTTAGGATTCAAGGTTTAGGGTTTAAGGTTTTAAGGTTTAGGGTTTAGGCTAGTTTTAGGGTTTAGGGTTATGGGTTTTTTATTTTTAGTTTAATTTTTTCTATTTTCTCTAATGGTAGGCCCACATTTATCCTTAGGGTTTAGGGTTTTAAGGGTTAGGGTTCAGGGCTATTTTTAGGGTTTAGGGTTAGGGGTTTTTTATTTTATTTTTATTTTTTTTATTTGTGGGCCTACCACAGCTATCCTTAGGATTTTTATTTTTAGTTTTTTATTTTTAGGGATAGCTTTGGTGATTCAAGAGCAATAAAAACCTAAACCAAAAGCTCATCCAATAGGTTTAAGGATTTAAGCAACTAGTAAAAAGAGCATTCAATTTTATTTTAAGCATCCCTTATGCATAATCTCCTGCAGAAAACATGATTAGGCTAATATTGGCCTATCATCCACTCTACGAAGCATACACGCTAATATCCAATCTAAAATAATGCATCATAAAACAAATCATACATCACATCATACATCATCTTAACTTAGAGTTAGAAGTGGTGACTTAATTCTAATGTGTGTATTAAGGCTTATGTGGTAAGTCTTATAAGGCAATAGTGTTGTATTTTCTATGTGAAGAAGGATTCAATTTAACATCAAAGGTTGATTTCACATGAAGTAGTTTAATTGATTTGAGAATTTTAATTTATGTTTTCTTTTGTTTCATTTTATTACACTTAGCAACTAATGTTATAAAGAGAGGAAAAGAGGATTGCCCTATTTCATCCCTACCTTTAGTCACTCTCTAAAGTTCTTTAGTGAATGGCCTATCAAATTATTTAATTAATCCAAAGTTAAGGTTCACTTTAAATAATCATATTCAAAATGAAAGGCATCTTAAGATTAATTTAATTGAATTTTTACCACATGACATATATTAAATAATTCTAACATGCATATGATTTAATCCTAAGTGTATCTATACTTGCAACATATTTTAGCACACTAAAAGATGAATGTATTTGTATGTTTAGAATTTATATTTTATTTGATTGAATTATTTAAACATATTAATTTAAAATTTTATCCAAATTCTTATACAAAAATGACATAAGAATTAAATTAGATAGGCATGTGCCATTGTTAAACCAAGGAAGTGAGGTAATCAAATCACCTCCTTGGGCTAGCTAAACCCTCATTATTCTGGATGTATATACTCATTTGTATTCAAACATATGTAAATTCATATACATGAACATAGAGAGTAAGCTCTAATTCATAGGGCTAATTAACTCAACCACTTAGTCAATTATGAATGCACGCAATTTTAATGTAAAATGGTATTTTCATTCACTAATCACATATACATATACATGAAAAAAGATATAGGCAAGTATGTGTCATTCTTAAACCAGAGAGGTGAGGAAATCAAATGATCTCCTTAGGGCTAACTAAAGCCTCATATTCCCGGGATGTCCAAACTATATACTTGCTTTTCTTGGACACACATGGATGTATACATAAATGAGAGAAAGAAAACCATTCAAAGATTGTATATTTTTATTTGATTGAATCATTTATATATATTAATTAAATTTCTATCCAAATTCTAATGTTGAAATACATGAGAGTGAAATCAAATGGGTATGTGTCATTGTTAAACTAGGGAAGTGAGGTAATCAAATGACCTTTTAGCTAAAGCCTCATGTTCACAGGATGTCAGGCTGTATACCCATTACCATTCAATATTATATAAATCAACACATGAATAGAGGATAGAGAACTCAACATTCTTAGAAATCATGTGATTCATTCAGCCAAACTAGTTGTTAAGCAAGTGATTCATTCAAATATAAGCATATGATTCATTCAACCAAACTAGTTCTTAAGGACAATCAAATCAAAGCTTCTTCGTTAATTAAGTTTTGGATTTGATTTGATTTAAAGAGAAGAATAAAAATCATAACTTGCTATTTTAAACCAATGCCCACATTAGTGATATTATTTAATTTAAAGAAATGTAATTAAGTTGATTTTATGGGTTAATAAAGTTGAACCCTTAATTAGATGAATTAATTATTCTTATCTATGTCACCTTAAAGTAATTAAAATAATTATGAGCCAACATGATATGCATGAAAAATAAACTTGCAATGATCCAAATAAAAGGGGCAATGCAATTGTCTTATGATTAATAGTTAATTAGATTAACAGACTTAATTAATTACTCTTATGGTTTTCACACCCATGTGGACTAACCATAGTTTCATTAAACTCCTTTAGGTTATTAAACACCTAAAGATATACCCCATGCTTTAATTAATTGAGGTCTGATGTGATTATGATTTCAATTTGATTAAGTGATTTAATTAATTAATTAAATATTAATTAATTTTATTTTAAAAAATGTAGAAATGATCATAGGGAAAGGGGTCCCAACCCTATTCCTTAGTTGACTTACTATTCAACAATGATTAATAAACTTATTTAACCAATTTATTACTGTTCATGGGATTAATTAATCATTAATTAACTTAAAAGAGTAGTTAAGGTTTAATTAGTCAATTTTCCTAATTAAATGAGCAATAAATCCCAAGAAAATCATGGGAGGTAGAGGTCATCCCATTAAATTAAACAACAAAATTTGGGATTAATTTCTCAAGTAATTAAGGAGTAATTAAGCTAATTAATTTTGTAATTAAACTTTAATTTAACATTAATTACTATTCAAAATTAGTTCATATTATTTTTAATTAATTCTCCTCTAAAATACCTTTAAAATAAGTATTTATTTGCATATTCTTATTTCTCTATGACTTTTTATGATTTTTGAAAATTTCAGCCATTAAAAATGATTAATTAAGCATAATTAAAGCCTAATCCTATCGGCAACATGTGGCACATTGACGTGGCATGCTTTCCATGTGGTACTCCATGATTTGCTACTTAAAACTTATCCGACTTAGTGCCTACGTGGTGGCGACAGATGCTCTTTCTCGTCCACCATCCGATCTAAGATCGAACAACTATGATTAATCTCACAGCTTAATAATATTAAATCGGATCGATCTAGTAGATCTAATCACGACTGTCCATTTTGATCATGTGGAACAGATAATGCGTGATCTAACTTCATGCGAGTGAAGGAGAATGGAGTCTGTCTGCCATTGCTCACTTGATCTAAGCTTACTCAAGCTTGGATCAACTCCAAAAGGATCCCACACCTTCACAACATCAATCGGAGGAGATCCAACAATCAAGATCACATGAGATAGAAGTTATTTTTGAAAAGCTCCAACCCATTTTTGCCTAAGGATCAATTTTGGAAGCATGTTTCATCAGAGCTCAAGATTGATGGCTCGAATGATTATGGAAGCTTCATCTAGTGGAGAGCCTGAGAGCATAATTAGATCAATTCATTGACGTTCACTTAGAAGGCTGTGATGCAATGATTTGGAGCTCTGCTTTGATTGAAGTCCCATCTCTGATGCTTGGAAAGCTTAGGAGATGGCTCATTCTTGCTCGGCGAGGCGTAGGGAAGGTGTGCGCTTAATTTGAGTTTGATGGAGAAATCATGAAGTTAGGTTGCAAATGGGAGTGTCCTATTTCTGGATAGACGATAATGGTATTTTCTAATTGAGGAATGAGCTTGGGAGTTTAGGGAATGGCTATAATGGCTCATCTTGGGTAGTTATGGGTCTAAGGAATGATTTTTGTGTGTGTTTGAGTGGAAACAAGGGGCTGTATACCCCCCTTCATCTTGATCGGATGGTGGGATCAGTTTGGCATCTAGTGGTTGTCTGGCCAACTCAACAAGTCGTGGGTGGCAGGGAGGAGGTGAGTTGGCTCAGCTTGGTTGGTTGAAGGTCTGGAGGTGGTTGCCAAGGAGGTCCTATGGGTTTCAAATGCTCCAATGGGGAGGGTGAGATAATTTCACCTCCCATGGGTCATGGCCGACCCAACCACCGATTGGGTCAAGTTGGGCAGTATCCTAGGTGCCTAGGTGGACCATTGGGAGAGTACCAAGTGGCCAAAGAATGGAAATGACCACTTACATGGGTGATTTGTCTCATGTGATGCCTTTAATCTAAGGGTAAAATGATCATTTGGCATTGGATTTGATTTGGATAGATTTGAAATGAGCCAAAAGTTGCTTAGCCCAAATTTCAAGTCAATTGGAGTCAATTTGGTTAGGTTTGGCTAAATTGGACTCATTTAGATCAAATTGGGTTATGTCAGATCAAGTTGACCAATTGGTTAAACTGGGTCAAACCAATGGTTGATTCAAGTTCATATGATCATTTGGGATGTTTTGGTTCAATTGCTTTGGTTTAGTTTGGCTTAGATTTGATTTTGGCTCATTTGAATTCATTTGGGTCAAATGGGTTAAGTTAACCAATTTGACCAAATTGGCCAAAATGGTTTGGGTTTGGTGTTGGTTTTGGTTTAGTTAACCAATTGAAGATGATTGTAGGCTTTGGTTTTAATTAATTTGGATTTGGTTTTGATTTTGGCCAACTTGAAACATTGCTCAATTTGGGCTAAGTAGTTCAATTGGGTTCAATTAGGTCCAATCATGGCTTTGGTCAAGTTCAACAATCGATTTGGAATGAAGTTGAGCCATTGATTGCAAACAATTTGGTTTATATTTTGATTTGACCTAATTTTGTCTTTTAAGTCAATTTGGGTCAACGTGAGTCAAGAGAGCCAATTGGGTTTGGTTTGACTCAATTGAAGGTCAAGTCATATTCAAATATTGATTTTGATTTGGTATGAATCGTTGGTTTCAAGGGATTTGGCTTAGGTTGTAATTTGGCTAGTTTGGGTTCATATGGGTTAAGGGTTTGACCTGGTCAATTGACCAAGTTGACTTGGTTTGACCCAATTGAATTTATCAACTTTAGGGTGATCAATAATAATGATGTCAGATTTTGATGGGCTTGGTTCAAACCAATTTGGATAGGATTAGAACTTAGCTCAAATAAGTCAAATTGGTGACTTTGGGTCAAGAGGACCAATTGGGTTTAGTTGGCTTAATTTTGGGTTGAGTTTGATTTAGTTGAGTTTATATATGGATTTGGGATTGATATATAAATTCAATTGCAATTGGCTTGGTTTCAAATGGGTTTTAGTTCATTTGAACATTTCAAGTAAAAATGATTAAGTTGGGTTTGACTTGGGTTGATTTTGGTATGGCTTGATGATTGTAGATTTCATTTATATTTGTGAATATAATTCAAGGGTATGATTGATTTATGAGAAAATCAATTGAAATTGGGTTTTGTAATGAAGGATTTTGGCTAAGTCTATTGAGTTGGGTCATGTGGCTTAGGTTTGGATTTTGATTTGGTTTGATTTAATTTTTATGATTTAAATGTACATTTCATTTAAATTTGTAAATATGATTGAAAATATGCTTGATTTATGAGAAAATAAATTGAATTTGACTTAATTTGGATTAATATTTAGCTAAGTCCATAGGATAGGTCATATGGCTTAGGAAGGGTTTTGATTTAATTTAATTTAATTTGATTTACTTTGATCATTTGAATGTACATTTGATTTATATTTAAAAAGATGATTGAAGATATAAATTGATTATGAGAAAATCAATTGATTTTGGATTGATTTGGATTTATATTTTGGCAAGTCCATCGGATAGATCATATGGCTTAGGAATGGTTTCAAGTTTGGATTTGATCGTGGGCTTCAATCATTTGGTTTTGGAATTTGGTTTCAGAATTTGGGTTTGAACTTGGATTTAAATTTGATTTTTAAATTGAACTTGAGGTTTGGTTTGAGAAGGTGCACATGGATTGGATTTGGGTTGTAAGGTAGGTTGATTATCTTAATCCCTAAGGCATAACCTAATCTTATGGTTAACCCTTCTAAGTTGTAAGGCTTAGGTTAGGTGTTTTCCTAATTTTTAGAAGTGTCTTATGACCAGGAAAGCTTTAGTGTCTAGAAGACTCTTAAGTCTAAGATGGGAAGATTGAATCTTCACTCTAAAAGTGATGTCAACAGGCCTTTGGCTCCATGGTGTTGCCCTTGGAGATAGATAATTGGAAGACTGAAGCCAAGTTTCACATTATAGACTCAGATACATCTTTCAACACTTTTCTTGGGAGATCATGGATACATGAGAATAATATAGTTCCATTCTCTCTACATCAGTGTATGAAGTTTGTGTGAGCTGGGATCATTTATTATGTGAAAAGAGATCTCAAACCATTTATAGTTCAGGAGGTCAGCATATATGAGGATGTAGCTTACTACCTCCCTCAAAACCAACAAGTCTATTCTCACGAACTTGGCCAAAGTTTAAAAATAAAAATAAAAGGAAAAGAAAAAGAAAAAGAAAGAGAAAAAGAAAAAGAAAAGAAAAAAGAAAATAAAAGGGAGCAAAAATAGACTTGGAGGAGGAAGTGGAGCCTGACATTAGATTCAACCCATAGTTCGTTACTCCATTCAAACATATGGGTAGGATGGCCTGACCTCCACTAGGAAGAGGATCGAGTTTAGGGTAGGATGGCGACCTCCACCAAAGTCAGTGGCTCCTCCCCTCAATAACCACCATTGCTCCAACCACCACCTCCATTTCCACTAGCACCTCGATCACACCACCGTGATAACCTCCCCTCTCGCCATCCATGGCCGTGATCTGATGGTTGATGGTCATGTTCCTGTCGATAAGTTCTACCCATTCTTAGGATTTATTTTTAAGTTTTAGGTTATTAGGTTTATTTTTTAATTTAGTTACATTAGGTTTAGGTTTAGGGTTTGGGGTTTGGGTTTATAGGGTTTAGGGTTAGGGTTTAGGGTTTGTGATTAGGGTTAGGTTTAGTTTAGGTTTATGATTATAGGTTTAGGGTTTATTTGGGGTTATAGGTTTATGGTTGGGTTAGTTTTGGGTTTTCTTTTTAAAAAAAGGTAAGTAAACTTGTAAGTTTAGGTTTGTTTAGTTTACTTAGTTTTCTTATTGAAGTATTTTTATTTTATTTAGTTTAGTTTATTCATTGTAGGTTTATTTATTTAAGTTTAGGTTTTGTATTTTAGTTTATTTTTTAGGTTTAGGTTTAGGTTTAGTTTTATTTTTTAGTTTAGTTTTATTTGTATTTTAATTTTAGGTTTAGTAGGTTGGTTTAGGTTTAGGGTTTAGGGTGGCTGCCTAAGTTTAGTGTTTAGGGTTTAGTTTTAGGGTTTATTTATGTTTTTTGTGGTTTAGGGTTTTTGCAGGTTTAGCATTTAGGTTTAAGGTTTAGGGTTTGTGGTTTAGGTTTAATGTTTAGGGTTTAGGATTTGGGTTTAAGGTTTAGGGTTTATGGTTTAGGGTTTTTCTTTAATCATGAAACCGATGGGTTTAGGTTTATTTAGTTTATTTTTTATTTTAATTTATTTTGTTTATATATTTCATTTATTTTATATTTATTTTTATTTTAATTTAGTTAAGTTTATTTATTTTTTTATTTATTTTAGTTGGTTTTTTTATTTTAGTTTATTTTTAGGTTTAGGTTTATACATATTTTAAGTTAAGTTTATTTTATGCTATTTTTTTTAGGTTTTTTTTTTTTATGTTTAAGTTTTATATTTATATTTTAATGCTTACGTTTAGGTTTTTATTTTTTTAGGCTTAGATTTTAGGTTTTTAATTTAGGTTTATTTTTAAGTTTTATTTTTTAGTTTAGGTTTAAGTTTTTCTTTAGTTTATTTTATTTTATTTAGTTTAGATTTAGGTTTTGGTTTAGTTTATTTTAGGTTTAGGTTTAAGTTGTGTTAATTTTAGTTTAGTTTATTTTTGTTTTCATTTAGGATTATTTTATTTTCTTTATTTTATTTTATTTTAGGTTTGTTTTTTTTTAGTTTGGGGATTAGGATTTTGTTTTATTTATTATTTCTTGGTTTTATTTTAAGTTTATTTTTAGGTCCGTTTTATTTAGTTTTTATTTTATTTTATTTGAGGTTTATTTTATTTTTATTTTACATTTAGTCTTTATTTTTTTAGGTTTTTTATTCTTAGGTTTATTTTATTTTTAATTTAGTTTAGGTTTTTATTTATTTTATTTTAGTTTATTTTTATTTTTATTTTATTTTATTTTTAGGTTTAGGTTTAGGTTTTAGTTTAAATTTTTATTTTCTATTATTTATTTTATTTTATTTGGTTTTGGATTATTTATTTATTTTATTATTTGGTTTTATTTAGTTTAGGTTTATGTTTTTAGGTTTTTAGGGCTTACGATTTAGGGTTTTGGATTTTGGGTTTAGTGTTTAGGGTTTAGGGTTTAGGGTTTAGGATTTTGGTTGTTAGGGTTTAGGGTTTATGGTTTTAGGGTTTAGGGTTTAGGGTTTAGGGTTTAGGGTTTAGGGTTTATGTTTTAGGTCTAGGGTTCAGGTTTTAGTTTAGGGTTTAGGGTTTTTGGTTTTTTTTTAACCCAGAAAAATTTAGATTTAACATATCTTCTTTTCAATTTCATCAACAAATTAACACACCAAGTTTTCTAACATGGATAAAAAAATAAGCACGCATAGAGAAAATCAAAACCCTAGATAGCTAGAACTTCTCTCCAGAAGACAAAGTTGCATAAGCAAAGAAATCAATGACTGCTTCTTTCTCCAATTCCCATCGAACACCACTCTATAATAACATGATTCACCATCATCTCCCAATCTCTCCTCTCAATACTATAGTAACCTCCATCACTCCCAGGTCCCTTAACCATCGCTACCACCACCTCCATATCCACCACACTCCAGATTCCCACCACCAGCGACAATAGAAGCATCCGCTTCACCATCCAAATCTAGACCGGGGTTGATTGATGTTCTGCCGCCAAGGTTCCGCCCCATTCTAGGGTTTAGGTTTATTAGATTTTATGGTTTAGGTTTATTATTTAATTTATTAATTGAGGTTTAAGGGTTTGGCTTTTAGGGTTAGGATTTGGTTTGGTTTAAGGTTTACAGTTTAGGATTTAATGTTCATTTAGGTTTGGGGTTTACCCATTAGGGTTTTAGGTTATGGTTTTAGTTTAGGGTTTGTGGTTTGGGGTTTATTTTGGGTTTTAGGGTTTATGGTTTAGGTTTGTGGTTTAGTGTTTGAAGCTTTAGGTTTGTGTGGTGGTGGTTTATAGGGTCTGGTTAGTTTATTTATTGTTTAGGTTTTGGCTTTGGGGGTTTAAGGTTGTGGTTTAGGCTAGTTCAGGGTCACTTTGAGGTTTGGTATAGAGTTTAGAAGCCAGATCATGGTTGTTAGGGTTTAGGGTTTCAGTGGTTTAGGTTGCAAGGGGTTTGGTATTGGGTTTTGGTAGAGTAGGGTTTAGGGTCTGAGGTCATGTTTGGGTTTAGGGTTTGGATTTAGGTTTAGTTATTTTAAGTTTAGAGTTTAGGGTTTAAGATCTAGGGTGGGTAGAGTGGGTTTTTTTCTCTTAAAATTATATAAAGGCAGGTTTAGCTTATTTAGTTTATTTAATTCATTTTATTTATTTAAGTTTATATTTTTTTATTTAGGTTTATTTTTAATTTTTTTTCATTATTTATTTTAGTTTTATTTTTTTTAGTTTAGTTTTTTATTTTTTTTATTTTTAGGGTTTCATTTAGGTTTATATTTTTTAGTTTAGTTTTATTTATTTTATTTTATTTTGTTTAGGTTTTATGTTTTTTATTTTATGTTTAATTTATGTTTTTATTTTATTTTTTTAGGTTTAGGTTTTAAGTTTTTCTTTTTGGTTTATTTTTAGGTTTAGGTTTATTTTTACTTTATTTTATTTCATTTAGTTTAGGGTTTAGGTTTAATTTATTTTAGGTTTAGGTTTAGGTTTTATTTAGTCTAGTTTAGTTTATTTTAGTTTAGGTTTTTTTTTTATTTTATTTTATTTATTTTAGGTTTAGGATTTTTGTTATTTAGGGTTTACATTTTATTTTTTATTTATTTTTAGGTTTATTTTTTATGTTTTAGTTTTTATTTAGTTTTTATTTTATTTTATTTTAGCTTTATTTTATTTTTATTTTATGTTTAGTTATTATTTAATTTAGATTTTGTATTTTTAGGCTTATTTTATTTTTTAGTTTAGTTTAGATTTTTATTTATTTTATTTTAGTTTTATTTTTGGTTTTTTATTTTATTTTATTTTTACATTTAGGTTTAGGTTTAGGTTTAGGTTCATATAGATTTTAGTAGGTTCTTATTTTATTATTTTATCTTTTATTTATTTATTTATTTTAGGTTTTATTTTATTTATGTTTAGGTTTTAGGTTTTGGGTAAAGAATTTATGGTTTAAGGTTTGGTTTAGGGTTGAGGTTTTGGTTTTGGGTTTAGGGTTTATGTTTAGAGTGGGTTTTAGGTTTTGTTTAGGATTTAGGGTCTGGCTTAGATTGTGGGTGGTAGTAAGGTGGGTTTAGGTTTAGGGTTTATGCCTTGGTTTAGGATTAGGTTTAGGGTCAGGGTTTATGCCTTTTAAGGTTTAGGATCAGGGTAGGGTTTAGTGGCCTGGGTTTGGGTTGAGTAGTATAGGTAGGAAGTTTAGTTTTGGGTAGGATTGGATTTGGGTTTAGGTTTTTTGAGGCCCATCTGGTATTTATTTATCTGTTTTTATTTATTTATTTTAATTTATTTATTTATTTAACATTAGTTTATTTATTTAGGTTTATTTATTTTAGTTTTAAGTTTATTAGTTTATCTTAGTATGTTTATCTTTAATGAGTTTATTTTTGTATTTTTTTGTTAGTTAGTGGGTTTAGTTTAGGATTTATGTTAGGAATTACTTGGGTGGAGTGGTGGGATCAGGTTTAGGCTTTAGGGTTTAGGATTTTAAGTTTAGGTTTAGGGATCAGGGTTTAGAGTGGGTCCAGGTGGGTGGGTAGGGTCAGGGTAGGGGGTTTAGACAGTCTAGGGTTTGTGGTTTATTGGCTCTTATTTTAGTTTATTTTTTTAGGTTTGGATTATATTTATTTTTTAGTTTAGTTTTATTTTCACTTTATTATTTTGGTTTAAGTTTTTTTATTTTTATTTTTAGGTTTAGGTTTTAATTTAATTTTTTTAGGTTTAAGTTTTAATTTTTATTTTAGTTTTTAATGGGTTTTTTTAATTTAGGTTTAGGTTTAGGTTTATTTTTTGTTTATTTTATTTTATTTTGTTTATCATTTAGGTTTAGTTTATTTTAGGTTTAGGTTTAGGTTTTATTTATTAGTTTAGGTTTATTTTATTTTGTTTATGTTAGGTTTAGGTTTGTTTTAGTTTAAGGTTTAGGTTTAATTTTATTTATTTTTAGCTTTTATTTCTTTTATTTTAATTTAGTTTTATTTTATTTTATTTTAGATTTATTTTATTTTATTTTTTCATTTAGTTTTATTTTATTTATTTTATTTATTTTAGGTTTATTTTATTTTTTAATTTAGTTTATTTTAATTTATTTTATTTTAGTTTAGTTTTATTTTTATTTTATTTCATTTTTGGTTAGGTTAAGTTTTAGTTTAGGTTTTATTTTATTTTATTTAGGCTTAGTGTGTTTTATTTATTTTATTTTTAGGTTTTATTTAGTTAAGGTTTTTTAGGTTTTACTGATATGTTTATTTTGTTTTTAAGGTTTAGGGTTTGGGGTTTAAGGTTGTAGGTTTTAGGGTTTAGGTTTTTTTATATTTTTAATTTTTTTAAATTTTTAGATTTTGGGTTTGGGGTTTATGGATTAGGGTTTAGGTTTTAGGGTTTAGTTTAGTGTTCAGGGTTTTTGATTTTTTTTAACAGAGAATAAATTCATATTCAATATTTCTTCTTTTTCTTTTCATCAACCAAGTAACACACCAAGTTTTCTAAGACTCAAGCGACGACATAGATAAAAAATGAGCATGCATAGAGCAAATCAAAAACCCTAGATAACTAGACCTGCCTCTGCTGTAAAGACAAAGTTTCTTAAGTAGTAGATCGAATAGGTCATTCTTCAGTTTCTTTAGTTCCCATCAGGACCTCCTCAACCTCTCGAGTAGTGAGATCCACCATGATATCCTTGATCTCTCCCTCTGCCACCACCTTGGTTGAAACCTCTGTCGCTCCTCCCCCTACCTAACCACCACCTCGATATCCACTAGCACCTCCAGATCCACCATGAATTGTGTGATAACCACCACCTCTACCTTCACCTTCATTACTAGATCTAGACTGAACCTGGTTGACAGTGATATTCCTGTCATCATGGTTTTGCCCGTTATTAGGGTTTATGTTAAGGTTTAAGTTTATTAAATTTTAGGGTTTAGGTTTTTTTTAAATTATTTAGTTACTTTTTAGAGGGTTTGTTTAGTTTAGTGGTTTGTGGGTTAGGTTTTAGGGTTTAGGGTTTAGGGTTTAGGGTTTAGGGTTTAGGGTTTAGGATTTTTGGTTTAGGGTTTTAGGGTTTATGCTTTTAGGGTTAGGGTTTAGGGTTTAGGGTTTAGGGTTTAGGGTCTTTAGTGGTTTAGGTTTAGGGTTTTTTTATTTTATTTTAGGGTTTATGTTTAAGGTTTAGGATTCAGGTTTTAGTTTATTGTTTAAGGTTTAGGATTCAGGTTTTAGTTTATTGTTTAGGGTTTTGGTTTTTTTGTAAGAGAGAATAAATTCATATTCAACATTTCTTATTTTGTATTTCATCAACCAAGTAACACACCAAGTTTTCTAAGACCTAAGTGACAAAATAGATAAAAAATTAGCACGCATGGAGAAAATCAAAAACCCTTGATAACTAGAACCGTGTCTAATGTTAAAGCATAGTTCCATAAGCAGCAAGTCATATCAGTCGTTCTTCAATTTCCTCCAATTCCCATCAAAACCACCCCAGCCTCTCGAGTAGTAGGATCCACCATCATATCCCTATTTTTCCCTCTGCCACCACCACCACTGTAACCTCCATCGCTCCTCCCACCTCCATAACCACTACTACTCTGACAAGCACCTCCATATCCACCAGCACCTCCAGATCCCACCCCACCACTACGATAACCGCTGCCTCCGCCTTCGCCTCCACCGCTAGATCTTGAATGAGCCTATTTGACGGTGATGTTCCTACCGTCAAGGTTCTGCCCATTCTTATGGTTTAGGTTTAGGTTTAGGTTTATTATGTTTTAGGGTGTAGGTATATTTTTTAATTTATTTAGTTACTTAGGTTTAAGTTTAGGGTTTAGGGTTTTAAGGTTTATGCTTTTAGGGTTTAAGGTTTAGGGTTAGGGTTTAGGATTTAGGGTTTAGGGTTTAGGGTTTAGAGTTTAGGGTTTATGGTTTTAGGATTATATAAGGGTTAGTTGTAGGTTTATTTCTAGGTTTAGGTTTTGGAGGGTTAGGATTTTTATTTTATTTTATTTATATTGGGTAGTGTTTAGGGTTTAGCTTTTAGGTTTAGAGTTTAGTTTAGGGTTAGTTTAATTTTGGTTTATGGTTTTCTTTAAAACATTAACAAAACCCAGTTTAGTTTATTTATTTAATTATTTTATTTTATTTTATATTTTTTATTTTATATTTAGTTGAGTTTATTTAGGTTTTCCAGTTTAGGTTTTATTTTAGTTTATTTCTTAGTGCATTTTATTTTTATTTTTTTGATTTAGTTTTAAGATTTAGGGTTTAGGGTTTAGGGTTTAGTTTGGTTTTAGGTTTTGGTTTTAGGGTTTTGGGTTTGTGGGTTTAGGTTTAGGTTTAGTGTTAGGGTTTTAGAGTAGGTTTTAGGGTTTAGTTTAGTTTAGGGTTTAGGGGGTTTAGGTTTGGAGTTTAGGTGGATTTGGGTTTAGGTTTAGGGTTTAGGGTTAACGATTTTTTTATTTTTATTTATTTTTAGGATTTAGGGTATATGGTTTATGGTTTAGGGTTTAGGTTTAGGTTTAGAGTTGATTTTATATTTTTAAATTAAGCAAAAGCAGCTAGGTTTCTTTTTATTTATTTGGCTTTATTTTTTATTTTAGTTTATTTTATTTATTTTTGGTTTAATTATTTTGTTTAGGTTTTACTTTAGTTTATATTTTAGGTCCAGGTTTAGGATTATTTTATTTGTTACTTTATTTTTTATTATTATTTATTTTTAGGTTTAAGTTTTTATTTTATTTTAAGTTTAGGTTTAGGTTTTATTTTATTTTTTTGGTTTAGGTTTTGGTTTTATTTTAGGTTTATTTTAGTTTATTTTATTTTATTTAATTTAGGGTTTTAGTTTATTTTAGGTTTAGGTTTAGGTTTTATTTATTTTAGTTTCAGTTTAGGTTTATTTTATTTTTTTTATTTTAGGTTTAGGTTTTTTTTTAAAGTTTAAGGTCTAGGTTTCATTTTTTATTTATTTTGTAGGTTTTATTTTTAGGTTTAGATCCTTATTTAGTTTATAATTTTTTTATTTTAGGTTTTTTTATTTTAGTTTTTTGTTTAGTTTTTATTTTATTTATGTTTTTTTATTTTTAGTATTATTTTATTTTTTAGTTTAGTTTATGTTTTTATTTTTTATTTTATTTTATTTTTAAGCTTAGGTTTAGGTTTAAGGGTTTAATTTAAGTTATAATTTTATTTTATCTTTTTATTTTATTTATGTTCAGGGTTTTTTTATTTATATTATTTTCATGTTTTATTTAGTTTAGGATTAAGTTTTTGGGGTTTAGGATTTAGGGTTTAGGGTGTATGGTTTAGAGTTTTGGGTTTAGGGTTTTAAGTATGATTTAGGGTTAGTTTTTTTTATTTTTTTTATTTTGTATTTTTAGGGTTTAGGGTTTTAGGTTTAAGGAGTTATAGTTTAAGGTTTTAGGTTTTTTAACTTGTACAAATTCATATTCAACATTTCTTCTTCTTGATTTCATCAACCAAGTAACACACCTTTCTACAATAAGTTACATACATAGATAAAAAAATGAGCATAGAGAAAATCAAAAAGCCTTGATAACTAGAACTGCCTCTACTATAAAGATACAGTTCAATAAGCAGCAAATCAGATCGGTCAATCTTCAATTTCTTCAATTCCCATCAGGATCACCCTGGCCTCTTGAGTAGTGGGATCCACCATCATATCCTCGATCTCTCTGCTCGCTAGCACCACATATGTAACCTCCATTGCTCTTTCTGCCTACATAACTGCCACTGCTATGACCACAACCTCAATAACCACTAGCACCTCCAGATCCCCCACCACCACTATGATAACCGTCGCCTCCACCTTTTCCTCCCTCGCTAGATCTATCCTGAGCCTGGTTGATGGTGATGTTCCTCTTGTCTCGCCCATTCTTAGGGTTTAGGTTTATGTTTAGGTTTATTAAGTTTTAAGGTTTAGATTTATTTTTTAATTTATTTAATTACATTAGGTTTAGGTTTAGGGTTTGGGGTTTACTTTTTAGGGTTTAAGGTTAGGGTTTAGGGTTTAGGGTTTAGAGTTTAGGATTTAGGGTTTATGGTTATGGTTTTGCTGCTTTTAGGTTTAGGGTTTAGGGTGTCTTAGGGTTTAGGGTTTAGGGCATAGGGTTGTAGATTTAGTGTTATAGGTTTAGGGTTTAGGGTTAGGATATTTTTTTTAAATTTTTAAGGTTTAGGGTTTATGGTTTATGTTTGAGGTTTAGGGTTTAGGTTTTAATTTAGGGTTAAATATTTTTGGTTATTTTTTGATAGAGGATAAATTTAAATTCAACATTTCTTCTTTTCAATTTCATCAACCAAGTAACACATCAAGAATTCTAAGACCCAAACGATGATATAGATAAAAAATGAGGACACATAGAGTAAATCAAAAATCCTAGATAACTAGAATCATCTTTACTATAAAGACACAGTTCCATAAGCAGCAAATCGTATCAACTATTCTTCATTTCCTCTCCATAGAACCTCCCTCTCAGTAGGGATCCACCATCATATCCCCGATCGCTCCCTCTACCACCACCACGACTATAACCTTTGTCGCTTCTCCCACCTCTATAACCACCAATACTCTGACCACCACCTTCAGATCACACCAAATCCCCCCCCCACCATTATGATAACCGCTGCCTCCGCCTTTTCCTCCACTGCCAAATCTGGATTGAGCCTGGTAGACGGTGATGTTCCTGCCATCAAGGTTCTACCCATTCATAGAGTTTAGTTTTATGTTTAGGTTTAGTAGGTTTTAGGGTTTAGTTTTATTTTTTAATTTATTTAGTTAGGTTTAAATTTAGGGTTTGGGGTTGGGTTTATGATTTAGGGTTTAGGTTTTATGATTTATGATTTAGAGGTTTAGGTTAGCTTGGGGTTTAGGAATTATGGTTTAGGATTTGAGTTTATGGTTTAAGGTTTTTTAAGGATCAGTTTAGGGTTTAGGTATGTAGTGAGGGTTTAGGGTTTAGGATTAATTTTAGGGTTTAAAGTTTAGGGTTAGGGCTTTTTTATTTTTTTTTATTTTTTTTTTAGGGTTTAGGGTTAATTTTTGGGTTTAGGGTTATAGATTTAGGGTTTAGTTTTTTTTTAAATTAAGTAAACTTGTAGATTTAGGTTTACTTAGTTTACTTAGTTTATTTTATTTTTTATTTTTATTTAGATTTTTTTATTTCATTTAGTTTATTTATATTAGGTTTATTTCTTTTATTTTAGGTTTTTTATTTTCCTATATTTTTTAGGTTTAGGTTTATTTTTTATTTGAGTTTTATTTTATTTTATTTTATTTTTTAGGTTTAGTTTTTTTTAGGTTTTTAGGGTTTAGGGTTTATAATTTAGTTTTTAGGGTTTAGGGTTATAGGGTTTAGGGTTTAGTGTTTATGCTTTAAGGTTGTTTAGGGTTTAGGTTTTAGGTTTGATTAGTTAAGGTTTAGTGTTAAGTGTTAAAGATTTTTATGATTATTATTATTAGGGTTTAGGGTTTAGGGTTTATGGTTTATGGTTTAGATTTAAGGTTTAGGGTTCAGGCTTTAGTTTAATTTTTAAGTAAAGCAAGTTTTAGGTTTTTTAGTTTATTTGGTTTATTTTTTATATATTTTAGTTTATTTTAGGTTTATTTATTTTAGTTTAGTTTTTTATTTTAGTATGTTTTTTAGGTTTATGTTTATTTCTTAGTTTTGTTTTATTTTTATTTTATTTTTTAGGCTTAGGTTTTATTTTTATTTTTTAGGTTTAGATTTTGATTTCTATTTTACTTTTTTAGGTTTAGGTTTTAGGTTTTTATTTTAGGTTTAGGTTTATTTTTAGTTTATCTTATTTTATTTAGTTTATAGCTTAGGTTTAGTTTATTTTAGGTTTATGTTTAGATTTTATTTATTTTAGTTTTGTTTATTTCAGTTTAGGTTTCAATATATTTTATTTTGTTTATTTTAGGTTTAGGCTATTTTTTAGTTTAAGGTTTAGGATCTTATTTATTTATTTTTAGGTTTTACTTTTAGGTTTTATTTTTTAGGTTTATATTTTATTTTTTTTATTTTATTTTAGTTTAGGTTTATTTTACCTATAATTTTGGTTTAGTTTTTTATTTTATTTAGGTTTTTTTTTTAGATTTATTATATTTTTTAGTTTAGTTTATGTTTTATTTATTTTATTTTAGTTTTTTTTTCTTTTTTTATTTTATTTGTAGGTTTAGGTTTAGGTTTTAGTTTAGTTATTTTATTTTGTTTTATTTGTTTATTTTATTTAAGTTTAGGTTTATTTATTTATTTATTCTTAGGTTTTATTTAGTTTAGCTTTAGGATGTTAAGATTTTAAGGTTTAATGTTTAGGGTTTAGGGTTTAGGATTATAGATTTTAGGGTTTAACATTTTGGATTTCGGGTTTAGGGTTAGGTTTTTTTTATTTTTTCTATTTTTTATTTTTTTATTTTTAGTGTTTATGGTTGAGGTTTGAGGTGCAGGTTTTAGTTTAGGGTTTTTGGTTTTTGGTTTTTTTTAACAAAGAACAAAATCAGATTCAACACTTCTTATTTTTGATTTCATCAACCAACTATTACACCAAGTTTTCTAAGACACAAGTGATGACATAGATAAAAATGAGCCCGCATAGAACTAATAAAAATCCTTAGATAACGAGAATCGTCTATACTATAAAGACACAGTTTCATAAGCACTAGATCGGATCGATCATTCTTCATTTTCTCCAGTTCCCATTAGAACCACCCCGTCCTCTTGAGTAGCGGGATCCACCATCATACCCTTGATCGCTCGCTCTGCCACAACTATGGCTGTAACCTCAGTCGCTCCTCCCACCTCCATAATAACCAATGCTCCAATCACTACCTCGATTTCCAGCAGCACCTCTAGATTTCCCACCACCACAGCGATAACCACCGCCTCTCCCTTTGCAGCGACCGCCAGATCAAGACTAATTCTGGTTGACGATGATGTTTTGACCGTCAAGGTTCTACCCATTCCTAGGGTTTAGGTTTAGGTTTATTAAGTTTTAGGGTTTAGTTTTACCTTTTAATTTATTTAGTTACTTTTGGTTTAGGTTTAGGGGAGTTTAGGGTTTATGGTTAAGGTTTATTAGGGTTTAGGGTTTAGGGTTTGAGTTTAGGCTTTATGTTTTTAGGATTTATGGTTTAGTTTAGGGTTTAGGCTTTAGGGTTTAGGGTTTATGGTTTAGGGTTAGTTTAGAGTTTAGGTTTTAGGATTTATTTAGGGTTTAGGGTTAGGGTTAGGGTTTAGGAATAATGGTTTAGAGTTGTAGGTTTAGGTTTTTCGGTTTAGAGTTAGTTTTAATGTTTAGGGTATAGGGTTTAGGGTTTAGAATTTAAGGTTTAGGGTTTATGGTTTAGGGTTTAGGGTATTTTTTTTAAATTAAGAGCCATATGTTTAGGTTTATTTAGTTTATTTTATTTATTTTAGTTTATTTTTATTTTTATTTTTTATTTTTTTATTTTTTATAGTTTACTTTATTTTTTAGGTTTATTTATTTTGTTTAGGTTTATCATTTATCATTTTTAGGTTTAGGTTTATTTTCTTTACATTTATTTTTATTTTTTTTTAGGTTTAGGTTTTATTTTTTATTTTTAGGTTTAGGTTTAGGTTATTATTTTATCTATTTAGGTTTAAGTTTTAGGTTTTTATTTTAAATTTATTGTTATGTTTTACTTTTACATCTAGGTTTAGGTTTAGGTTTAGGGTTTACGTTTAGTTTATTTTTGGTTTATGTTTAGGTTTTATTTATTTTAGTTTAGTTTATTTTAGTTAAGGTTTAGGCTTATTTTATTTTGTTTATTTTAGGTTTAGCTTTTTTTTAAGTTTAGGGTTTAGGTTTTATTTTTTATTTATTTATAGTTTTATTTTTCAGGTTTAGGTTTTTATTTTATTTTTATTTTTCATTTGGGTTTGATTTTATTTAGTGTTTAGGGTTTAGGATTTTTAGGGTTTAGGGTTTATTATTTTTTGTGGTTTAGGGTTTAGGGTTTAGGGTTGTAGGTTTAGTGTTTAGGGTTTAGGGTTTAAGGTTTAGGGTTTAGGGTTTAGGGTTTAATGTTTAGGGTTTAGGATTTAGGGTGTAAGGTTTAGGATTTATGGTTTAGGGTTTTTCTTTTAATTAAGGAAACCGATAGGTTTAGGTTTATTTAGTTTATTTAGTTTATATTTAATTTATTTTTGTTTATATATTTAATTTATTTTTATTTAGGTTTATTTTTTATTTTTATTTAGTTTAGTTTATTTATTTTAGGTTTATTTATTTTAGTTTAGGTTTTTTTTTATTTTAGTTTAGTTTTTAGGTTTAGGTTTAGGTTTATGCATATTTTTTAAGTTAAGTTTTATTTTTATGTTATTTTTTAGGTTTAGGTTTTTTTTATGTTTAGGTTTTATATTTATATTTTAAAGCTTACGTTTTGGTTTTTATTTTTTTAGGCTTAGATTTTAGGTTTTTAATTTAGGTTTATTTTTAAGTTTTATTTTTTAGTTTAGGTTTAAGTTTTTCTTTAGTTTATTTTATTTTATTTAGTTTAGATTTAGGGTTTGGTTTAGTTTATTTTAGGTTTAGGTTTAAGTTGTGTTAATTTTAGTTTAGTTTATTTTTGTTTTCATTTAGGATTATTTTATTTTATTTATTTTATTTTTATTTTAGGTTTAGGTTTTTTTTTTAGTTTGTGGATTAAGATTTTATTTTTATTTATTTCTTGGTTTTATTTTTAAGTTTATTTTTTAGGTCCAGGTTTTTATTTAATTTTTATTTTATTTTATTTGAGGTTTGTTTTATTTTTACATTTAGTCTTTATTTTTTTAGGTTTTATTATTAGGTTTATTATTTTTTTTAATTTAGTTTAGGTTTTATTTATTTTATTTTAGTTTATTTTATTTTATTTTATTTTATTTTTAGGTTTAGGTTTAAGTTTTAGTTTAAATTTTTATTTTCTATTATTTATTATTTTTTTTTTGGTATAGGATTATTTATTTATTTTATTATTTGATTTTATTTAGTTTAGGTTTAAGTTTTTAGGTTTTTAGGGCTTACGATTTAGGGTTTTGGATTTTGGGTTTAGTGTTTAGGGTTTAGGGTTTAAGATTTTGGTTGTTAGGGTTTATGGTTTTAGGGTTTTGGATTTTGGGTTTAGTGTTTAGGGTTTAGGGTTTAAGATTTTGGTTGTTAGGGTTTATGGTTTAGGGTTTATGGTTTTAGGGTTTAGGGTTTAGGGTTTAGGGTTTAGGGTTTATGTTTTAGGTCTAGGGTTCAGGTTTTAGTTTAGGTTTTAGGGTTTTTGGTTTTTTTTTTAACCCAAAAAAATTTAGATTTAACATATCTTCTTTTCAATTTCATCAACAAATTAACACACCAAGTTTTCTACGACACAAGAGACGACATGATAAAAAAATAAGCACGCATAGAGAAAATCAAAAACCCTAGATAGCTAGAACCGTCTCTAATATAAAGACAAGGTTGCATAAGCCACAAATTAGACTGACCGTTCTTCAGTTTCTCCAGTTCCCATCAGAACCACCCCGGCTCTCTAATAACATGATTCACCATCATCTCCCCAATCTCTCCCTCCGCCACTACCATAGCTGTAACCTCCATCGCTCCTTCAGTCTCCTTAACCACCACTACTTCGACCACCACCTCCATATCCACCAGCACCTCCAGATTCCCCACCACCACTGTGATAACCGTAGCATCTGCCTTCACCTCTATCGCTAAATCTAGACTGAGCAGGGGTTGACGGTGATGTTCTTGCTGCCAAGGTTCTGCCCATTCTTAGGGTTTAGGTTTATTAAATTTTATGGTTTAGGTTTATTATTTAATTTATTAAGTTAATTTAGGTTTAGGTTTAGGGTTTGGCTTTTAGGGTTAGGATTTATGGTTTAGGGTTTAAGGTTTACGGTTTAAGGTGTAATGTTTAGAATTTAGGGTTTTGGGGTTTATGCTTTAAGGGTTTAGGGTTTAGGGTTTTGGTTTAGGGTTTAGGGTTTTAGGGTTTAAGGTTTTAGGGTCTTAGGGTTTATGGTTTAGGGTTTAGGGTTTAGTGTTTAGGCTTTAGGATTTAGTTTTGGTTTGAGGCCTAAAGGGTTTAGGGTTTATGGTTAGGTAGCCCAGCTTATTTAATTTTAGGATCAGGTTTAGGTTTAGGTCATTAGTGGGTTTAGGTTTATAGAGTTTAGAGTTTAGGTTTAGCATATGGTTAGTGGTTGGCTGGTAAGTTTAGTCAGTTTGCACCCAGGGCCTAGGATTTAGGGCTCAGTTTAGGGTCCATGGTTTAGGGTTGGGTTAGGTTTAGATTAGGTTTAGTGTAGTTAGTTTAGGGTTTAGGTTTTATGGTTTAGTGGTGGGTCAGTGGTTATGGTTTACAGGTTAGTTTTGGTTAGGGTTTTCTTTACAGTTACAAACTTGTGTTTAGCTCATTTAGTCATAGTTTTTTTTTATTTACATTTTACTTTATTTAGTTTATTTATCATTGTAGGTTTATTTATTTAAGTAGTTTATGTTTTTTAGGTTTAGGTTTAGGTTTAGTTTTATTTTTTAGTTTAGTTTTATTTGTATTTTAATTTTAGGTTTAGGTTTTAGGTCTTTAGGGTTTAGGGTTTAGAGTTTGGGGTTTAAGGTCAATTTAGGGTTTAGTGTTTAGGGTTTAGGTTTTTTAGGGTTTAGGGTTTATTGTTTTTTGTGGTTTAGGGTTTAGGGTTGTAGGTTTAGCATTTAGGGTTTAAGGTTTAGGGTTTAGGGTTTAGGGTTTAATGTATAGGGTTTAAGATTTAGGGTTTAAGGTTTAAGGTTTATGGTTTAGGGTTTTTCTTTTAATTAAGCAAACTGATAGGTTTAGGTTTATTTAGTTTATATTTAATTTATTTTTATTTATTTATTTCATTTATTTTTATTTAGGTTTATTTTTTATTTTTATTTAGTTTAGTTTATTTATTTTAGGTTTATTTATTTTAGTTTAGGTTTTTTTTTATTTTAGTTTAGTTTTAGGTTTAGGTTTAGGTTTATGCATATTTTTAAGTTAAGTTTTTTTTTTTATGTTATTTTTTTAGGTTTAGGTTTTTTTTTTTAGTTTAGGGATTAGGATTTTGTTTTTATTTATTTCTTGGTTTTATTTTTAAGTTTTTTTTTAGGTCCAGGTTTTTATTTAGTTTTTATTTTATTTTATTTGAGGTTTGTTTTATTTTTATTTTACATTTAGTCTTTATTTTTTTAGGTTTTTTTATTATTAGGTTTATTTTATTTTTTAATTTAGTTTAGGTTTTTATTTATTTTATTTTAGTTTATTTTATTTTATTTTATTTTATTTTTAGGTTTAGGTTTAAGTTTTAGTTTAAATTTTTATTTTCTATTATTTATTTTATTTTTTTTGGTATAGGATTATTTATTTTTTATTATTTGATTTTATTTAGTTTAGGTTTAAGTTTTTAGGTTTTAGTGATTTAGGGTTTTATTTTGGGTTTAGTGTTTAGGGTTTAGGGTTTAAGATTTTGGTTGTTAGGGTTTATGGTTTAGGGTTTATGGTTTTAGGTTTAGGGGTTTAGGGTTTAGGGTTTATGTTTTTTAGTTAGGTTGAGTTTTAGTTTAGGTTTTAGGGTTTTTGGTTTTTTTTTTAACCCAAAAAAATTTAGATTTAACATATCTTCTTTTCAATTTCATCAACAAATTAACACACCAAGTTTTCTACGACACAAGAGCGACATGACAAAAAAAAATAAACATAGAAAATCAAAACCCAGATAGTTAGAACCGTCTACTATAAAGATAAAGTTTCATAAGCGAAATCAGGCCCGGCTTTTCTCAGTTCCCATCAAACCGGCTCTAACATGATTCACCATCATCTCCCCAATCTCTTTCTCTGCCACTACCATGGCTGTAACCTCCATCGCTCCTCCGGTCTCTAATTCACCACCTCCATATCCACCGCACCTCAGATTCCCCACCACCTTTGATAACGTAGCATCGCCTTCACACCTTCGCTAAATCTAGGCGAGCGGTGATGTTCTTGCCAAGGTTGCCCATTCTTAGGGTTTAGGTTTATTAGATTTTATGGTTTAGGTTTATTATTTAATTTATTAAGCTAATTTAGGTTTAGGTTTAGGGCTTGGCTTTTAGGGTTAGGATTTATGGTTTAGGGTTTAATGTTTACGGTTTAGGGTTTAATGTTTAGAGTTTAGGGTTT
This sequence comes from Cymbidium sinense, assembly GCA_021442155.1. Classification (NCBI taxonomy): domain Eukaryota; kingdom Viridiplantae; phylum Streptophyta; class Magnoliopsida; order Asparagales; family Orchidaceae; genus Cymbidium; species Cymbidium sinense. Next base: position 49,116 of record JAKCPB010000730.1, on the reverse strand, counting down.
TGGGGTTTATGCTTTAAGGGTTTAGGGTTTTGGGTTATGGTTTAGGGTTTAGGGTTTTAGGGTTTAGGGTTTTAGGGTTTTAGGGTTTTAGGGTTTATGGTTTAGGTTTAAGTTTAGTTTTAAACTTTAGGTTTAGGTTTGAGTTTAAGTTTGGTTAGTTTGTTTATTTAGTTTAGGTTTAAACTTTAGGTTTAGTTTTAGGTTTAGGTTTAGGTTTAGATTATAGGTTAGGTTTAGGGTTTAGAGTTTAGTTTAGTTTAGGATTTTTAGTTAGGGTTTAGGTTTAGTGTTTAGGGTTTAGGTTAGTTTACAATTTAGTTTAGGTTTAGGGTTTAGGGTTTAGTTTAAGTTTAGGTTTAGGGTTTAGGTTTACATGTTTTAGGTTTAGGGTTTTGATTTAGGTTTAGTTAGTTTAGGGTATAGGGTTTAGTTTAGGTTTAGATTTAGGTTTAGGGTTTCTGATTTAGAGATTGGGGTTTTTCTTAAAATTATATATAAACCTAGGTTTAGTTTAGTTTTTTTTAATTCATTTTTTTATTTATTTAAGTTTATATTTTTTTATTTAGGTTTATTCTTAATTTTTGTTTAGTTTAGTTTATTTATTTTAGGTTTATTTTTTTTTAGTTTAGGTTTTTTATTTTAGTTTATTTTTTAGGGTTTCATTTAGGTTTATGTTTATTTTTTAGTTTAGTTTTATTTTTATTTTATTTTTTATGTTTAGGTTTTATGTTTTTTATTTTTTAGTTTAGGTTTATGTTTTTATTTTATTTTTTTAGGTTTAGGTTTTAAGTTTTTCTTTTATGTTTATTTTTAGGTTTAGGTTTATTTTTACTTTATTTTATTTCATTTAGTTTAGGGTTTAGGTTTAGGTTTAGGTTTTATTTAGTATAGTTTAGTTTATTTTAGTTTAGGTTTTTTTATTTTATTTTATTTATTTTAGGTTTAGGTTTTATTTATTTAGGGTTTACATTTTATTTTATTTATTTTAGGTTTATTTTTATTTTAGTTTGTTTTGTTTTATTTTATTTTATTTTTTGGTTTATTTTATTTTTATTTTATGTTTAGTTATTATTTATTTAGGTTTTTTTGTATTTTCTTATTTTATTTTTTAGTTTAGTTTAGATTTTTTTTATTTTATTTTAGTTTTAGTTTTTGTTTTTTATTTTATTTTATTTTTACATTTAGGTTTAGGTTTAGGTTCAAGTATAGATTTTAGTTTAGGTTTTTATTTTATTATTTTATTTAAGTTTAGGTTCTTTTATTTATTTTATTTTTAGGTTTTATTTTATTTAGGTTTAGGTTTTTAGGTTTTTAGGGTTAAGAATTTATGGTTTAAGGTTTGGGGTTTAGGGTTGTAAGTTTTTTGGTTTTGGGTTTAGGGTTTAGGGTTTAGGTTTGGTTTAGGTTTTAGGTTTAGGGTTTATTGGTTATGGTTTTAGGATTTAGGGTGTAGGGTTTAGGGTTTAGGTTTTGGGTTTATAAGGTTTAGGATTAAGTTTAGGGTTTAGTTTTGGGTTTTAGGTTTGAGTTTAGTTGTAGGTTTATGGTTTAAAATTTAGTTTTGGGTTTAGGATTTAGGATTAGTTTATGTTTTAGGTTTATTTGGTTTATTTAGTTTATTGAGCTTTTATTTATATTTTAATTTATTTTATTTTTTCTTTAATTTAGTTTAGTTTATTTATTTTAGTTTATTTATTTTAGTTTAGTTTTATTTTAGTTTATTTTGATTTATATATTTATTTTTTTTTAGTTGAGTTTTATTTTTTAGGTTTCAATTTTAGGTTTTTTTTTAGGTTTAGGTTTTTGGGTTTAGGTTTAGGTTTAAGTTTTAGGTTTATGGATTTAGGAATTAGGTTAGGTTTAAGTTTAGTTTAGGATTAGTGTGTTTAGTTTTAGGTTTAGGGTTTTAAGGTTTAGGTTTAGGATTAGGGTTTAGGTTTAGGGTTTTAGGTTTAGGTTTGGGGTTTAGGGTTTAGGTTTGGGTTTAGGGTTTAGGTTTAGTTTAGGTTATTTTAGTTTAGGTTTCTTATTTTAGTTTATTTTTTAGGTTTAGGTTTAGGATTATGTTTATTTTTTAGTTTAGTTTTATTTTCACTTTATAATTTTGGTTTAAGTTTTTTTATTTTTATGTTTAGGTTTAGGTTTTTATTTAATTTTTTTAGGTTTAGGTTTTAGTTTTTATTGGGTTTTTTTAATTTAGGTTTAGGTTTATTTTTTGTTTATTTTATTTTATTTTGTTTATCATTTAGGTTTAGTTTATTTTAGGTTTAGGTTTATTTATTTAGTTTAGGTTTTTATTTTAGTTTTTTTATGTTAGGTTTAGGTTTGTTTTTTAGTTTAAGGTTTAGGTTTTATTTTTTTATTTATTTTTAGCTTTTATTTTGCATTTTTATTTTTAATTTAGTTTTTATTTTATTTTTTTTTATTTTTCATTTAGTTTTTATTTTATTTATGTTTTTTTTTATTTTTTAGGTTTATTTTATTTTTTTAATTTAGTTTATGTTTTAATTTATTTTATTTTAGTTTAGTTTTATTTTTTATTTTATTTCATTTTTAGGTTTAGGTTTTAGTTTAGGTTTTTATTTTATTTTATTTAGTCTTAGGTGTTTTTATTTATTTTATTTTTAGGTTTTATTTAGTTTAGGTTAAGGTTTTTAGGTTTTTACGGTTTAGTGTTTTTTTTTTTTTAAGGGAAGCCCCATGTAGGGGTATTTTATTGCCACAAAAAGAGGGTTATAAGGTCCTTAAAAAGGGGATAAACTCTAGAACTTTTCATTTTAAAGAGTAAATTATGCAAGTACATCCAAGAGTAAAAGCATAAAAAATCAAAAGATACAAGATGGTTAACATAATAAGCTAAAATAAGAATAAAGCCAATGCTAGAGGATGTGAGAAGCATGATAATAGGAGGCACAGAAGGAGAGAGAGAATCACACAAGTTATAATAAGAGGGAGATTAGGGTTAATCTGAGACAAAAGTTTGAAGAAAACAATATAATATGAGTATGTTAGTAAGGAATTGTGATAGAGAAGGCTCAGTCACATCCTTTAGGGTCAAGTATGAGCATCCAAACTTTTGAAGGGTTACATCACATGAGCTATCAACCAATAGGGAGTAAGATCATCATAGCCATTAACAAACTGTGAGAAGGTAGCAGTTGTTGATATTCTTGTGAGCTTTTACATACCTAAGCAAAATCTTATCTAAAGTATAGAGAATTCTAAGAGCTAAAGGATAGAGTCTCATTCAAGAAAAATATCATCAATATATGCATCTTGACATGAGAATACATAAACATAAGAGAGTGAGCCATCTTAGCCAGAATCTCATCAATAGCCATTTCCAAGAAAGAAAGCAATCCAACATATAATCCCTCCACAAGAAAATTGTAAAGGAGACAACTTGGTGAAATTCTGCTAATCAAGTCAATGAGTAATTAACACCATCCCAATCATATGATATATAAATGAAGCTTTAGGTGAAACTAGAAACAACCCCTTTTAATATCCGGAAAAGCAATAGTAAAGGAAGACGGTTTAGGTGGTGTTCCAACTAAAAGTAGCACCCAGTAAAAGGAAGGGTAAAATAGTTAGCGGCGCTCAATAGTAGTGGGATTAGATAATCCAGATCAATCATTTAAAACAAACAAAAGGCAACAGATAGCTCAAGGAAATGGAACCATGAAATTAGCACCCAGTAAAATAGTTAGTAGTTTAGCGGCGTTAGTTTTAATCTAGATCAACAATTTAGAAAACAAGACAAAAAGGTAAGGATAGCTCAACACGAAATGGAGCAACTTTTATAAAAACAGTTAAATAGCGGATTCACAATTTAGATAATCCATCAACAATCAATCCAGAAAACAAAGAAAAGGCAACAACATCCAAGGCGAAGGGACTAAACTCCATAATATCTCTTTCAATTGACATATAAGGCACCAACCTATCGAAACTAGGTAGGAATAAGGACAACAAGGTAAAGCGGTCGAATAGGAGATACGCATGAGCATTAGCCAAACCCAATTACATTAATGCAACATTTGAACCTGCCATTCAAAGAATCAACAAGTGGATTGAGATGGGTCTCAACATTAGAATACAAATAATAGCAACAGTTAAGACAGCAACATCCAAGCCAGGAAGAGACAACAAATTGGCCATAAAACTCCTTAATCAGAGTAGACATGACAATAGTAGATAAATAAATAAAGCATAAAAACAGTTATCCTGAAGGCAGCAACTCAGACAAAAGTCACCAAAAACCATCACCATCAAGACAGCAATGTCAGAAAAAGCTTTCAGAGCATAAGACCCTGAAATTCTACAACCAACAAAGATGGAGGCAATTGAGGTGTCAAGATACAACAAGGTAGTAAATCTCCAGGAAGAGACAGAAACTCAGACAAAAGTTTTTACAGTTTAGTGTTTATTGTTTAGGGTTTAAGGTTTAGGGTTTGGGGTTTAAGGTTGTAGGTTTTAGGGTTTAGGGTTAGGTTTTTTATATTTTTTATATTTTTTTAATTTTTAGATTTTGGGCTTGGGGTTTATGGATTAGGGTTTAGGTTTTAGGGTTTAGTTTAGTGTTCAAGGTTTTTGATTTTTTTTAACAGAGAATAAATTCATATTCAATATTTCTTCTTTTCTTTTCATCAAAGTAACACATCAAGTTTTCTAAGACTCAGCGGCATAGATAAAAATGAGCATGCATAGCAAATCAAAACCCTAGATAACTAGACCTCTGTAAAGACAAAGTTGCTTAAGTAGTAGATCGAATAGTGGTTCTTTTTCTTTAGTTTCGGACCACCTCAACCTCTCTTAGATCCATGATATCCTTGATCTCTCCCTCTGCCACCACCTTGGTTGAAACCTCTATCACTCCTCCCCCTACCTAACCACAACCTCGATATCCACTAGCACCTCCAGATCCCCCATGAATTATGTGATAACCACCTCTACCTTTCCATTCTAGATCTAGGTTTATTTTGATATTTTCATCATGGTTTTGTTATTAGGGTTTATGTTTAGGTTTAGGTTTATTAAATTTTAGGGTTTTAGTTTATTTTTTAAATTATTTTTTAGGTTTAGTTTTAGGTTTGTGGTTTAGGGTTTAGTGTTTAGGGTTAGGTTTTAGGGTTTAGGGTTTAGGGTTTAGGGTTTAGGGTTTAGGATTTGGGGTTTAGGGTTTTAGGGTTTATGCTTTTAAGGTTAGGGTTTAGGGTTTAGGGTTTAGGGTTTAGGGTTGTAGGTTTAGTGTTATAAGTTTAGGGTTTAGGGTTAGGGTTTTTTTATTTTTTATTTTTAGGGTTTATGTTTAAGGTTTAGGATTCAGGTTTTAGTTTATTATTTAAGGTTTAGGATTCAGGTTTTAGTTTATTGTTTAGGGTTTTGGTTTTTTTTGTAAGAGAATAAATTCATATTCAACATTTCTTATTTTCTATTTCATCAACCAAGTAAAGTTTTCTAAGACCTAAGTGACAAAATAGAAAAATCAAAACCTTTGATAACAGTGTCTAATGTTAATGCATAGTTCCATAAGCAGCAAGTCATATGAGTCGTTCTTCAATTTCCTCCAATTCTCATCAAAACCACTGACCTCTCGGTAGTAGGATCCACCATCATATCCTATTCTTTCCTCTACCACCACCACCATTGTAACCTCCATCGCTCCTCCCACCTCCATAACTACTACTACTCTGACAAGCACCTCCATATCCACCGGCCTCCAGATCCCACACCACCACTACGATAACCTTTGCCTCCGCCGCCATATCTAGATTGAGCTGGTTGTGGTGATGTTCACCGTCAAGGTTGCCATTCTTATGGTTTAGGTTTAGGTTTAGGTTTATTATGTTTTAGGGTGTGGGTATATTTTTAATTTATTTAGTTACTTAGGTTTAAGTTTAGGGTTTAGGGTTTTAGGTTTATGCTTTTAGGGTTTAAGGTTTAGGGTTAGGGTTTAGGGTTTAGGGTTTAGGGTTTAGGGTTTAGGGTTTAGAGTTTAGGGTTTATGGTTTTTTAGGATTTAGGGATAAAGGTTTAGGGTTGGAGGTTTATTTTCTAGGTTTAGGGTTTAGGGTTTAGGGTTAGGATTTTTTTTATTTTTTTATTTATTTTATTTTTGGGGTCTAGGGTTTAGGGTTTAGGGTTTAGGGTTTTAGGTTTAGAGTTTTAGGTTTAGGGTTAGTTTTTGGGTTTAGGGTTTAAAATTTATGGTTTATAGTTTTTTTTAAAAACAGTTAGTTAACCTATAAGTTTAGGTTTATTTAGTTTAATTTGTTTATTTTTTTTTATTTAGGTTTATTTTTTATTTTTATTTAGTTGAGTTTATTTATTTTAAGTTTCTTTCTTTTAGTTTCAGTTTTTTATTTTAGTTTATTTTTTAGTTGCATTTTATTTTTATATTATTTTTTCGATTTAGTTTTTAAGAATTTTAGGGTTTAGGGTTTAGGGTTTAGAGTTTAGGGTTTTGTGTTTTGAGTTTTAGGGTTTAGGGTTTTAGGGTTTAGGGTTTAGGGTTTAGGGTTTAGTGTTTAGGGTTTAGGGCTTAGGATTTAGAGTTTATAATTTTTAGGGTTTAGGGTTTAAAGTTTAGGGTTTAGGGTTCAGGGTTTTAGGTTTGGAGTTTAGGGCTTTAGGATTTAGGGTTTAGGGTTAACGATTTTTTTATTTTTATTTATTTTTAGGGTTTAGGGTTTAGGTTTTAGGTTTAGAGTTCAGGATTTAGATAAGGTTTATTTTTAAATTAAGTAAAGGTAGTAGGTTTCTTTTAGTTTATTTGGCTTATTTTTATTTATTTTAGTTTATTTTATTTATTTTTGGTTTAATTATTTTGTTTAGGTTTTACTTTTTTTATTTTTGGTCAGGTTTAGGTTTATGTTTATTTCTTACTTTATTTTATTATTTTATTTTTTTGGTTTAAGTTTTTTATTTATTTTAAGTTTAGGTTTAGGTTTTTTATTTTATTTTTTTTGGTTTAGTTTTTTTGGTTTTTTATTTTAGGTTTATTTTAGTTTATTTTTTATTTATTTAATTAGGGTTTTTGGTTTAGTTTATTTTAGGTTTAGGTTTAGGTTTTATTTATTTTAGTTTGGTTTAGGTTTATTTTATTTTGTTTATTTTAGGTTTAGGTTTTTTTTTAAGTTTAAGGTTTAGGTTTCATTTTTTATTTATTTTGTAGGTTTTATTTTTAGGTTTAGGTCTTTATTTAGTTTATAATTTTTTTATTTTAGGTTTATTTATTTTAGTTTTTGTTTAGTTTTATTTTATTTAGTTTTTATTTTAGTTTTTTATTTTATTTTTAGTTTAGTTTATGTTTTATTTATTTTATTTTAGTTTAGTTTTTTTATTTTTTATTTTATTTTATTTTAAGCTTAGGTTTAGGTTTGGGTTTAGTTTATGTTATAATTTTATTTTATCTTTTATTTTATTTATGTTAGGTTTTTTATTTATATTATTTTTATGTTTTATTTAGTTTAGGATTAGGTTTTAGGTTTAGGGTTTAGGGTTTAGGGTTGGTTTAGAGTTTTGGGTTTTAGGGTTAGGTTTAGGGTTTTAGATGATTTAGGTTAGTTTTTTAATTTTTTATTTTGTATTTTTTTGGTTTAGGGTTTAGGATTTAGGTTTAGGTTTTTAGTTTAGTTTAGGTTTTTTTCTTAGTTTAAGATTCAACATTTCTTCTTCTTGATTTCATCAAAGTAACACAAAGTTTTCTAATACACAAGCGTGACATAGATAAAAAATGAGCATGCATAGAGCAAATCAAAAGCCTAGATAACTAGAACTTCTTATAAAGATGCAGAATAAGCAACAAATTAGATGGTCATCTTAATTTCTTCAATTCCAGACCACCTCTCAGTAGGATCCACCATCATATCCCATCTCTCCGTCGCTAGCCACATATAACCTCCATTGCTCCTACATAACCACCACTGTTATGACCACCCCTCGATGTTAGCACCTCATCCCTTCACCACTATGATGTAGCCTCCACCTTTTCCTCCTAGTCTATAATGAGTTTGATGATGTTCCTATTGTCATGGTTTCCATTCTTGGGTTTAGGTTTATGTTTAGGTTTATTAAGTTTTAAGGTTTAGGTTTATTTTTTAATTTATTTTGTTACATTAGGTTTAAGTTTAGGGTTTGGGGTTTAGTGTTTAGGGTTAGGGTTTTGGGTTTAGGGTTTAGAGTTTAGGATTTAGGGTTATAGTTTTTGGGTTTATGCTTTTAAGGTTAAGGGTTTAGGGTTTAGGGTTTAGGGTTTAGGGTGTCTTAGGGTTTAGGGTTTAGGGCATAGGGTTGTAGATTTAGTTTTGTAGGTTTAGGGTTTAGGGTTTAGGGTTAGGATATTTTTTTAAAATTTTTAAGGTTTAGGGTTTATGGTTTATGTTTGAGGTTTAGGGTTTAAGTTTTAGTTTAGGGTTAAATATTTTTGGTTATGTTTTTGATAGAGGATAAATTTAAATTCAACATTTCTTCTTTTCAATTTCATCAAAGTAACACATCAAGAATTCTAAGACGCGATGATATAGATAAAAAATGAGGACACATAGAGCAAATCAAAATCTAGATAACTAGAACCATCTTACTAAAGACCAGTTCCATAAGCAAATCATATCGACTATTCTTCATTTCTCCAATTTCCATAAGAACCTCCCGACCTCTCAGTAGCGGATCATCATATCCCCAATCGCTCCTCTCCACCACCAAGACTATAACCTTGTCGCTTCTCGCCTCTATAACCACCAATGCCACCACTCCTCATATACACACACCTCCAAATCCCCCCACCATTATGATAATTTGCCTCCTTGCCTCCCTGCCAAATCTGGTGAGCGGTTGATGGTGATGTTCCTGCCATTAAGGTTCTACCCATTCCTAGAGTTTAGTTTTATGTTTAGGTTTATTAGCTTTTAGGGTTTAGTTTTATTTTTTAATTTATTTAGTTACTTAGGTTTAAATTTAGGGTTTGGGGGTTGGGGTTTATGGTTTAGGGTTTAGGGTTTATGGTTTATGATTTTAGGGTTCAGGGTTTAAGGTTAGGGCTTAGGGTTTAAGAATTATGGTTTAGGATTTAGAGTTTATGGTTTAGGTTTTAGGTTCTGATTTAGGGTTTAGGGTAGTTTAGTGTTGTAGGTTTAGGGTTTAGGGTTTAGGATTAGTTTAGGGTTTAAAGTTTAGGGTTAGGGTTTTTTATTTTTATATTTTTTTTATTTTAGGGTTTAGGGTTAATTTTGGGTTTAGGTTATAGATTTAGGGTTTAGTTTTTTTTAAATTAAGTAAACTTGGATTTAGGTTTACTTAGTTTACTTATTTATTTATTTTATTTTTATTTAGGTTTTTTTTTCATTTAGTTTATTTATATTAGGTTTATTTCTTTTATTTTAGGTTTTATTTTTCATATTTTTTAGGTTTAGGTTTATTTTTTATTTGAGTTTTATTTTATTTTATTTTTTAGGTTTAGTTTTTTTTAGGTTTTTAGGGTTTAGGGTTATGGTTTAAGGTTTTATAATTTAGTGTTTTAGGGTTTAGGGTTTAGGGTTAGGGTTTAGGGTTTAGTGTTTATGCTTTAAGGTTTAGGGTTTTAAGGGTTTAGCATTTAGAGTTTAGGGTTTAGGGTTTAGGGTTTAGGGTTTAGGGTTTTAGGTTTGGGTTTAAGGTTTTAGGATTTAGGTTTAAGGTTTAGGGTTGTAGGTTTAGGGTTTACAGTTAGTTTTAGGGTTTGGTGTTAAGGGTTAAAGATTTTTATGATTATTATTTTATTTAGGGTTTAGGGTTTATGGTTTATGGTTTAGATTTAGGTTTAGGGTTAGCTTTAGTTTAGATTTATTTTAAATTAAGTACTGTAGGTTTATTTTTTTTTAGTTTATTTGGTTTATTTTATATATTTTAGTTTATTTTAGGTTTATTTATTTATTAGTTTTTTTATTTTTTAATTATGTTTTTTTGGTTTATGTTTATTTCTTAGTTTGTTTTATTTTTTATTTTATTTTTTTAGGTTTAGGTTTTATTTTATTTTTTTAGGTTTAGATTTTGATTTTTATTATACTTTTTTAGGTTTAAGTTTTAGGTTTTTATTTTAGGTTTAGGTTTATTTTTAGTTTATCTTATTTTATTTAGTTTATAGTTTAGGTTTAGTTTATTTTAGGTTTAGTTTTAGATTTTATTTATTTTAGTTTTGTTTATTTTAGTTTAGGTTTCAGTATATTTTATTTTGTTTATTTTAGGTTTAGGCTATTTTTTAGTTTAAGGTTTAGCTTCTTATTTATTTATTTTTAGGTTTTACTTTTAGGGTTTATTTTTTAGGTTTATGTTTTTATTTAGTTTTTATTTTATTTTAGTTTAGGTTTATTTTACTTATAATTTTGGTTTAGTTTTTATTTTATTTAGGTTTTTTATTTTTAGATTTATTATATTTTTTAGTTTAGTTTATGTTTTTATTTATTTTATTTTAGTTTAGTTTTCTTTTTTTATTTTATTTTAGGTTTAGGTTTAGGTTTTAGGTTAGTTATTTTATTTTTGTTTTATTTGTTTATTTTATTTAAGTTTAGGTTTATTTATTTATTTATTCTTAGGTTTTATTTAGTTTAGCTTTAGGATGTTAAGATTTCAAGGTTTAATGTTTAGGGTTTAGGGTTTAGGGTTATAGATTTTAGGGTTTAACATTTTGGATTTCGGGTTTAGGGTTAGGTTTTTTTTATTTTTTTATATTTTTTCTTTTTTTATTTTTAGTGTTTAGGGTTGAGGTTTGAGGTGCAGGTTTTAGTTTAGGGTTTTTGGTTTTTAGTTTTTTTTTTTAACATAGAACAAATTCAGATTCAACATTTCTTATTTTGATTTCATTAACCAACTATTACACCAAGTTTTTAAGACACAAGATGACATAGATAAAAATGAGCCATAGAAACTAATAAAAATCCTTAGATAACGAGAATCGTCTGTACTATAAAGACACAGTTTCATAAGCACTAGATCGGATCGATCGTTCTTCAGTTTCTCCAGTTCCCATCAGAACCACCCCGTCCTCTTGAGTAGCGGGATCCACCATCATACCCTCGATCGCCCTCTGCCACCACTATGGCTGTAACCTCAGTCGCTCCTCCCACCTCCATAACCACCAATGCTCTGATCACTACCTCCATTTCCAGCAGCACCTCTAGATTTCCCACCACCACAGCGATAACCACCGCCTCTCCCTTTGCATCGACCACCAGATCAAGACTAATTCTGGTTCACGGTGATGTTCCAACCGTCAATGTTCTACCCATTCCTAGGGTTTAAGTTTAGGTTTATTAAGTTTTAGGGTTTAGTTTTACCTTTTAATTTATTTAGTTACTTTTGGTTTAGGTTTAGGGTCTGGAGTTTAGGGTTTAGGGTTTATGGTTAGGTTTAGGGTTTAGGGTTTAGGGTTTAGGGTTTATGTTTTTAGGATTTAGGGTTTAGAGTTAGGTTTAGGGTTTAGGCTTTAGGGTTTAGGGTTTATGGTTTATGGTTAGTTTAGAATTTAGGGTTTAGGATTTATTTAGGGTTTAGGGTTAAGGTTAGGGTTTAGGGTTTATGGTTTAGAGTTGTAGGCTTAGGGTTTTGGGTTTAGAGTTAGTTTTAGTGTTTAGGGTATAGGGTTTAGGGTTTAGAATTTAGGGTTTAGGATTTATGGTTTAGGGTTTAGGGTATTTTTTTTAAATTAAGTAAACCAGTATGTTTAGGTTTATTTAGTTTATTTTTACTTATTTTAGTTTAGTTTATTTTTATTTTTATTTAAGCTTATTTTTATTTTTTATAGTTTACTTTATTTTTTTAGGTTTATTTATTTTAGTTTAGGTTTTTCATTTCAGTTTATTTTTTAGGTTTAGGTTTTGCTTTCTGTTTGTTTTTATTTTTTTTAGGTTTAGGTTTTATTTTTTATTTTTAGGTTTAGGTTTAGGTTATTGTTTTATCTATTTAGGTTTAAGTTTTAGGTTTTTATTTTAAAATTATTATTAGGTTTTATTTTTTCATCTAGGTTTAGGTTTATTTTATTTTATTTAGTTTAGGGTTTACGTTTAGTTTATTTTTGGTTTATGTTTAGGTTTTATTTATTTTAGTTTAGTTTATTTTATTTAAGATTTAGGTTTACTTTATTTTGTTTATTTTAGGTTTAGCTTTTTTTTAGTTTAGGGTTTAGGTTTATTTTTATTTATTTATAGTTTTATTTTTAGGTTTAGGTTTATTTATTTTATTTTTTTTCATTTGGGTTTGATTTTATTTAGGTTTTTTATTTTAGGTTTATTTTATTTATTTATAGTTTAGTTTAGTTTTATTTATTTTATTTTGTTTAGTTTTTATTTTTATTTTATTTATTTTATTTTAGGTTTAGGTTTATTTTTAGGTTTTAGTTTAGGTTTCTATTTTATTTTATTTTATTTAGGTATTTTTTTTATTTTTTTTAGTTTTATTTAGTTTAGGTTTAAGTTTTTAGGTTTTTTTTGTTTAGGGTTTAGGGTTGTACGTTTTAAGGTTTAGGGTTTAGAGTTTTTAGGTTTAGGGTTTAGGGTTTAGGATTTAGGGATTTAGGGTTTAGGGTTTAGGGTTTAGGTTTAGGGTTTAGGATTTAGGATTTAGGGTTTAAGGTTTTTTTAAAAAAAAATTGAGTAAACTAGTAGGTTTAGGTTTATTCAGTATATTTAGTTTATTTTTTGTTTATTTTAGTTTACGTTATTTTTAGATTTTATTTAGTTTTATTTTTTATTTTTATTTAGTTTTGTTTATTTATTTTTTGGTATATTTTTTAGTTTAGGGTTTTAGTTTATTATTTTTTTAGTTTAGGTTTAGTTTTTTTAGATTTTAGTTTAGGTTTTTATTTTATTTTTAGGTCCGTGTTTTAGGTTTTTTATTTAAGGGTTATTTTAGGTTTTATTTTTTAGTTTAGGTTTAGGTTTTATGTTTAGTTTATTTATTTTATTAGTTTTAGTTTGGTTTTTAGTTTATTATAAGTTTTAGGTCGTTTTATTTTAGTTTAGGTTTAAGTTTATTTTATTTTGTTTAGTTTAACTTATTTTAGAGGTTTTTTTTTTTTAGCCTAGGGCTTATTTTTATTTTTTTTTAGGTTTATTTTTTTGGTTTAGGTTTTTATTTTCTTCATTTTAGGTTTATTTCATTTTTTTATTTCATTTTTTACTTTTATTTTATTTTGATTTTATCTTAGTTTATTATATTTTAGTTTATTTTGTAGGTTTTATTTATTTTATTTTAGTTTTATTTTTTTTATCTTATTTATTTTAGGTTAAGTTTAAGTTTTATTTTATTATATTTAGGTTTAGGTTTTACTTATTTTACTTTAGGTTTTATTTAGTTTAGGTTGTGGTTTTAGGTTTAGGGTTGGCCTTGGGTTGGGTTGGGTGGCCTAGTTAGGGTTTTGTCAGTGGATTAAGGATTGTGGGTTTAGTGTTTAGGCTTTTCTTTGGGTTTAGGGTTTATTTATTTAGGTTGGATTTTTAGGGTTAGTTTAGGATAGGGTTTAGGATTTGGGTTTAGGGTTTAGGGTTTAGTTTAGGTTTAGGGTTTAGGGTTTTAGGGTTTGGCTAGGGTTTGGGGTTAAGGTGATTTAGGGTTTGTGTTGGGTTTTTTGGGGAAATTAGAAAAATTTTATTGCCATATTGAAAAGGTACAAAGTACGTAGAGGGTAAATCTCTAAGCTAATGCTCAAAGAGCATCAATAAGTCCTAAAGAGATAAACCCCCTAACTATTACAATAATTAGGGAAAGAAAGCTAAAGAACAAAAATGACCAAGTAACCAATAAATGAAAATCTATGTAAGCAGCAGCCAACTTCATATGGTCCTTCTGATGCTAACAAGATCCACTTGCAAGAGTGTCCTAACCTGTAAAAAAAATCTTCAACATACATTTGAAAGGCTGAGAACAATTAATCAAGCATAAAGAGTAAGAGTAGATAAAAGGAGTGAAGTAAAGAAAAGGCTCAGGCTCAATTACAATCATCTCAAGGAGCGACACTATATGTAAGCATCCAAACTTCAGGAGAAGGGTAACAATTACATATAACGCTATGAGCCAAAATAAGAAAGAGTGGGAAACATCAAGGCCATCATTGCAAGCATACTTCGTGTAGCACATTATCCAAAGATGGTCCTCTAGCAAGCCTGCAAAACCCTCCAAATAGCAAAGATAATAGTCAACCACCAAGCCACCAGAACAACCAAGCTTAATAAGATAGATAAGCAAGCAACCCACAAGGATAGTAGCAAAATAAAAGGAGCACCACCAAAGCCACCACCAAAAAGGAATACCAAAATCAACAGGATCAAACATCATGATATGGGTAACAACACTAAACAGAGACAAACAAGAGCAAAAAGGAAAACCATAAGTGCTCAGATCCTCCCTCAACAAAATAGAAAAGGAGCAATAAAAACACCTAGCCCAAACCAATAGAAAATGGGGTGTTGTCAGAGACAACAAAAAAAAGAGGTCAAGCAAGAGGAAACCAGAAAAAAAACACTAAAGACAACCAACATGTCAAATCACCAAAGGAGAAAAACTGCCAAAGCACCCCTCCAACCACCCAAATAGCCAAAAAACAACCAACCCAACTAGCCATCCAACAAATCCTCCTAGCAACCACCCAAGAAAAGATCCAAGTCATCCAACCCAAAAACATCAATAAAGACCAACAATATCATCAAGCCAAAACCATACAAGATAGCCGAAAGGGAGAGACAACACCACCAAACCCAATCAAGGAAAAAGAAAATCCAATCCATAAGGGTAGGAAAGCCAGCTAGAGATAGAAAGATACAATGCCCAGTAAGACAAAAAATAATCCAACCAATAAAAACAGTAGCAATAAAGGCACCCAACCCAACCACCAACAGCTAAAGCCAAATAACAACCACACAGTAGCCATCAATTACCCATTTCAGAATAATACCCAAACCAAAAGCCACAGTAGCATAGAAGGAGGTCCAACCCATAACCAAAGGAATAAAAACATAAACAACGAATCCTACCACTACCTACTCAACAAAACTTGCCAACCACCTCCACCATGCCTAAATCAAGCCAGAGATAATCCACCAAAAATAGCCAACCAACCAACCCAACCAACCAAAAATTCCAGCCAACCTTGCTAGCCAACAAAGCCACACTGTCAGCCACCACAATAGCATATTTAATAATTCTAGAAGTATGATAGAAAGGAGGAAAAACCCATACAGAAAGAAAAGCCTACATCAGCCAAAGCTGCAACCTAGAAGGAGGAAATAAGAAACAGCCAAGGGAAAATTTTGGTAAAAGCCCAGCCAGGCAATTAGAAACCACCAAGCTGAAAAAACCAAAAAAACCCATGCTACACTTACAAAAACCACCGGGGAGCAACAACAAGGCCAAAATAAAAAACAAGAGTTGAAAAACATAGACCCAAGAGGAAAAATTAATAGATCACCACAACCCAAAGTTGGTTTAATGAGGGAAAAACAAAAACAAGGGATCATAAAAAAACAAATAATAAAACCAAGCGAAGAAATTATAATATGAGATAAGGCAATCCAGTGTTATCCAAATTAACCAAACTTCTTAATAATTTTATGCAATGTTTAGTTGTTAAATAAAGTGAAATTAGTTAAGTTGGCACCAAAATTAGCTATATAATCAGCACAACCATTACCTTCATGAATGATGTGGGATATTTTAAAATAAACATAAGAAAGTAGAATTTTAGTATGATTAAGAAGATAAAATAATTCAGAATTCCCATTTTTGTTGGAATTAAGGATGTCAAGAAGCAAGAGAGCATCAACTTCAATCCAGATGTCGAGGAAACCTTTATTCAAACAAATTTCAATACTTTATTAACAACTTAAGCTCAAAGAAAGAGAACAAAATTGGCTTTGAGAGGATAAGCAAAAGCACAAATGAGTATCTTTAGAATCCCTAAGGATACCATAACCATATTGGAAGCAATAGAACCATCAAGATAACTTTAATCACATTATTCTTTAGGTTTGATCCAATGGATAATGCTAGCACCTTTATGAGAGTCAGACAAAATGATACCCAATTTTTTAGCCACAAATTTGTAACCTCTAAAATGAATGTTACTAATAAGATTGGCATTAAAATGAGCATGAATTTTTTTCTTTAGTTCTAGCCAAGATCCTTTTATGGTTCATAGGAATAACATGATATTTTGCATCATTTCTATCCATCCGATGAACCATAATGGTAATAGCATTTAAGACTTTATATGACCTTTCATGTGTTTTGAAATAGGCTTCGAAGTTGATATAAAGAAAGAGAACCATGAAAATATTTGGTATTAAATAAATCATCCCAAAACCATAATTTAGAGCAACAACTCCATTGATAAAAAAACATGATTTACATTTTCAATATGAAAGCAACAATAGCACTTTGAAGGTAAATAAAACCATTTAGTCAGAGCAAAAGAGTCCACAGGAATATATTTATTCAAAATCCTCCAAGCTAAAACCAAATTGGAAATGGGAATGATAATGTTCCAAAGTTTAATAAAAACATTATAAAGGTGATTTTTATCTCTAATAAAGTTCCAAATCTCTTTAAGAACAAAATCACCATTATAAGAAAGTTTAATAAAAAATTGGTCAAGTTTATTAGAAGAAATGGGAATATTTTTAAAGTTGTCAATAAGAGAAATAGGGATATAGTTCTCAAGTTTGTTTTCATTCCAATTGTTATTAAGCTAAAAATAATTGACTTTGATAGTAGTAGTTGAGTGGGTAGATAAATGGGTGTCAATAGAACTGATGCCCATCCAATTATCTTGCTAGAAAAAGGAAAAATTGGACTGGATACCACAAGATATTAATAATTCAGCAACCCATTTAATGGAACAAAGCCTTTTCCAAACTAGAGAGTCACCAACTTTATAAGCATAGTTAAGAGGGTGTTTACCTTGGCAATATTTTTTTCCATCATAAAATTAGCCCAAAGGCTATCATTCTTTCTGAATTTCCACCAGTTTATGAGAAAAAATGTAGTGACAACTTCATGAAGAGGTTTGCAACCAAGAGCACCTTCACCAAAATGACCACAACATTTATTCCAAGATGTCCAATGCATTCTTTTGGTACAATTATTGGAGCCCCAAAAAATTTGTTAAGAAATCAATTTCGATAAGTGTAGCATTAGTTGGAATAATAGTTTGAATCAAATTAAGAGGCATAGAGTTTAGAGTGTTTTTAAGGATAGTGAGCCAACCACCAAAGGATAGTAAATGGAATTCCCAAATAGATATGTTATTTGAAATTTTTTGAATTAACTCGTCAAAATGATGGGAACATTTTGGGCCTTTAAAGAGTGGAGCACCCAAGTACTTAGAGGTAATTATTGATGTTTAAAATTAGTGATATGATGGAATTGATTGATTTTAGTATTGGAGATGCTAGAGGAAGTGATAAAATAGTTTTTGTTATCATTTATCAAAAGGCCACTTTCTGTACCAAATTTATTTAAAAAATTTTTAAGATGCTTGATGTGTTGAATAGAAGCATTGCAAAAAATAATAAAATGATTAGCAAAACTTAGATGGGAAACCACGAGACAACCAAGAGTTCTATAGTACATACAAGGATTATTTAAGAATAAATCATTGAAGCTCCTAGATGAGTACTCAACAATAATAATAATAAAGCTAGAGATAAGAGATCCCCTTGTCTTAAGCCATGTGAAGAGGGAAGAAACCCAGGGCTTCCCCATTAAGCAAAATAAAAAATCAGGCATTATGGATACAATTTTTGATAAGAAAAATAATTTTTTTAGAAAACCCAAATAAATTAAAAATCTAGAAAAGGAAGTCCCAAGAGATGTTATCAAAGGCTTTGGTAATATCTAATTTGAAAAGAATGTTGCCCCCTCTAGTCTTAGCATCAAGATCGTGAATTAGTTCTTTAGCAAGTAAAATATTGTCAGAAAAAGATTTACCTCTAACAAAATTAGTTGGGTTGAGGGAGATAATTTTATTAAGTAAAGCACTAAGTCTCAAGGAATTTTAGAAATCAAATTATTGAAGAAGGTGCAAAGACTAATAGGTCTAAAATCACCCCAATAATCCAGGTTATCTTTTTTGGTATGAGAATAATAAAGTAATAAAAAAATATCTGGGAAAAGCATTACCATTAAAAAAATGAATCAAAACCTCAATCAAATCATTTTTAATGATAAGCCAACATTTCTAAAAAAATTGAGTAGTGAAACCCTCCAGACCAGCAACAGAATCAATGTTCATGCTATTTAGAACTTTAAAAAAATTCATCTTCATTGGCATATAATGGTAAGCATCATTATCATCATTATTAATAATGGATAGAATCGTGTAATTTGAAATAGCTTCATAAGAGAAATTTAAGCATATTTATAAAGTAATTAATAACAAAATCCTTAATCTCACTTTTCTTCATAATCCAATCTTCATAGTCATTTTTAATTTTTTGAATATTATTCAAAGCTCTCTTTTTCTTAACCAAAGCATGGAAATACTTAGTATTCCTGTCACCATCCGTAATATCTTTACTACCAACTTTTTGGCGCCAGTAAGTCTCTTCCATATTTTAAAAATTGACAAGTTTATCTTTCTCTTCAGTCAATTATGTAAGCTTATACATAATGAGACTTCAAGATCATAAACCAAATTTTCCTTGTCTTTAATATTAGCAAAAAGGTTTTTCAAACAACTCTTGTTCCACAAACCCAACTTTTGTTTTATTCTTTTATGTTTAAAGCAAAGTTTATTCATCCCCATAATTGAATTATCATGATATAAAGGGGCATTCAAATTCTTAGCTACAACATCAAGGAAATTAATATGCTGAATCCACATGTTTTGAAATCTAAAAAGAGAGGAGTTTTTTAATTTATTGGAATTATGTTTAACAAGAACCAGAAGAGGAGCATGATTAGACAAGGTTCTGCTCAAATGATCAACATAAGTAATAGGCTATTGACTAATCCAATGAGTATTAAAAAGAATCATGTCCAACCTTTACCAAAGTCTAAAGTTTTTCCAAGTGTAATTAGAACCCTTAAAGCCAATATCAACTAAATTACAATCAAGGATCATATTGGAAAATTCTTCCATAGAATAAATATTGGGAGAGCAACCACCACTCTGTTTCTGAAGAAGATAATATAGTGTTAAAATCACTACCCAGAAACTAAGGTTTGTTGATCGAGGTAATAAAATTTCTCAAATTATCCCAAAGGAGGTTTTGACCAAATCTATAACAAGATGCATAAACAAAAGAGCCCAAAACACAATAGTCACCATAAGAGATTTGAGCATTAACAACTTGCTCAAAATCATCAATAATAAAAACCTCAATGAAATTATTCTAAAAACACTAGATCTTATTACTAACATTGGAGTAAAATTTGTTGTAGTCGATCATTCTAGCAACATGATTAATTTTATTAGCATGAATAAGAGGTTTCAAAATAATGAGAAAAGAAATATTATGAATGCACAAAGATTTCTAATATTTTGAATATAGAGGGTACCAATCTGCATTCCCACTAAGAAAATTAAACATAATGAAAGTAAAAAGATGGAAAGAAAAGGATAATTAAGAGAAGAGTGAGTTGCTATAGCAGATCTAGTGTTTTTAGACAGTTTGTGATAGTAATTTTTAACACTTTTATTGCTTTTTGGCATGATAAATTTGAAAACCATTTTCTTTTCCCCTAGAGTCATCATACGAGTCAGATTTAGTAACATTGGTCACCAATTTAGGAGACTTCTCCAAGTGTTTATAGGGGAGTTCACCCTCTTCCAAATCCAAATTAAGTTGAAAAGTAGGATTAACATGAATACCAAGATTAGAAATGAGAGACGATGATGATTTAGAACCAAGCATAGTTAAATCTGATCATAAATATTTTCAGCCTGCTCGACATCATTTAAATCTTCATTAAAAACTTAATTTTCATCTATCAAAGTTAGCATAGAAGAATTGATAAATTCAAAGGAAATAGAATTGTCATCAAATAACCTTGAAAATTTGTTATTCTTTACATTAGAAATTTTTTAATTTAAAGAAGAGGTAAGAGGTAAATCATCTTTCCCATTTTAAAAATTAGCTGAGGCCATAACAACAATAGGATCCAAAATTGGTTCAACAGAAATGACTCTGATATTCAAGGAATCAACCTTAATAGTAGCCTTCATACCATTCTTAGATCGAGGCGATTTTCATATATGTAGGATCGACTTATGACTAGAATAAGTTTTTTTTGGGAGGATTTGTCTTTCTTAAATGAGGATGGAGAATAAAGCAATCAAATTTTCATGGCATGAATTTTATAGTTAGAACAAAAATTGAATGATTCTCCAATTCAACCTTTATGAATACCCATATTTTTAGAGTCAATCCAAACTTCCTTAGAGTATTTTTTAGTTATGTCTAATTCCATGATCAGCCATGTATATGAGATTGCTCAACGGCCGCTTGCTCGAAGGTAAAGCACAAAAAAGAGCCAACTGTAAAAGCACATGATGTGTAACAAAATGAATGGGCATATTAGGAAGAGATAATCACACAAGGACAATAAGAGATTCCTCCTTAATGTTAAAAAGGGGTGACCACTTCAGTAAGCTCATTTGACAATTAAAGATGAAGAGTGATGCGTAAAAATATGTGAATAATCTAGATCGTCAGAAAGTTAAATCAAAATATGCTGAGGGTCACTAAGACCAATCGAGAAGGCACCCACAAGCTTAAGATGATGAAAAAAGGTGCAGACTTTATGAAAATTTAGACGATGTAATGCAAATTTTCTAACAAGGGAGAATTCAAATGGTTTCACGAACAATTCAACATCCACATCAGAGCGCATAATGATTGGAAAAATCATGAAAGATGTCGAAATGAGATTAACTAACTTAACAAGGTGAGAAGCCTTACTAGAGAGCACTTCCTTAAATGATTTAGTAGAATTTGTAGCATTTGGGCCACCAATCCCAAAAATGTCTGATGTCTTAGCCAAAGCATCCCAAATTTGTGGTGGAGCCATCTGAATCAAACTCACCATAGCCATGATTAAGGATGAAGCATCACATAATCGTTCAGTTGCCATTCAAGCCTTTGAATTCCATCAAACCTGTTATTTAGAGATCCCAGGGGATGCCACAATGAGATGCAAAATCTAGAGAAGAGAGCCTGTGAGAGGAGGGTTTTGGGTTTAGGTTAAGTTGGGGTTGGGGTTTTTAGGTTATTTAGGTTAGGAGTGGGTTATTTAGGGTTTAGGTTTATTAGTTTTCAGATTTATGGTTTTATGGTTTGTGGTTTAAAGTTTAGTTTAGGTTTAGGATTAGCTTAGTTTAGTTAATTTAGGGTTTATACTTTAGTTTAGGCTTTAGGGTTTAGAGTTTTAAGGTTTAGGTTTTAGTTTAATTTGTGGTTTTACATTTATTTTGGGTTGGGTTTAGTTATTAGTTTTTATTTAGGTTTAGGCTTAGTTTAGGTTTAAGTTTGTGTTTAGCATTTAAGGTATAGGGTTTAGGGTTTAGGTTTAAGTAGGGTTTATGTTTATTTGGGGTTTAGGGTTTAGGGATTTTGGGTTTAAGTTTAGGAATTAGATTATAGGTTTAGAGTTCAAGTTTATTTAGTTTAGGGTTTTGGTTTTTTTTTAACAGAGACTAAATTTAGATTCAACATTTCTTCTTTTTGATTTCACCAACCAACCAAGTTTTCTAAGACACAAGTCTTGATAAAAAAAATGAGCAAGCAGAAAGAAAAAATAAAACCCTAGATAACTAAAATTCTTCCCAGGAAGACATAGTTCCATAAGTAGTAGATTGGATCAACTATTCTTCAGTTTCCTTGGTTCCCATCATAACTACCCTGGCCTCTCGAGTAGCGAAATCCACCATAATATCCCTGATCTCTTTCCCCACCATAACCACGGCTGTAACCTCTATCGCTCCTCCCGCCTCCATAACCACCACTGCTCCGACCACAACCTCCATACCCACCGGCCAAATCTAGATTGAGCCTAGTTAACGGTGATGTTCACAGTAGGGTTTAGGTTTGTTTAGGTTAAGTTTTAGGCTTTAGGTTTATTTTTTAATTTATTTAGTTAATTTATGTTTAGGTTTGGGGTTTGGTCAGTTTATGGTTTGGGTATAGGGTTTGGGTTTATTTTTTAAGGTTTAGGGTTTAGGGTTTAGGGTTAGGGTTTGGTTTACTATTTATGGTGTAAGTTTAGGGTTTAGGGTTTTAAGATTTATGGTTTGTTTTTTTAAGAAAAAGTAAACCGATAGTTTAGATTTATTTAGTATTTTAATCTATTTTTTATTTAGTTTATTTTATTTTTTATTTTATTTTATTTAGTTTATTATTTATTTTATGTTATTTATTTTAGTTTACATTTTATTTGGTTATTTTAGGTTTAGGTTTATTTTAGTTGAGTTTATTTTATTTTTATTTTATATTTTAGGTTTTATTTTATCTAGGTTTATTTTATAAGTTTAGGTTTTCCTTTTAGGTATTTTAGGTTTTATTTTGTTTGGGCAGTTTATTTTAGTTTATTTTATTATATTAGTAGGTTTAGGTTTATGTTTATTTATTTATTTTAGTTTATTTTAGTTTAGGTTTAGCTTTTTTTTATTTTATTAGGTTTATTTATTTATTTTACTTTAGTTTATTTTATTTTATTTTCTTTTAGGTTTAGGTTTAGGTTTAGGTTTTAGTTTATGTTTTATTTTATTTTGGTTGTTTTATTTATTTTATCTTTAGGTTTTATTTAGTTTAGGTTTAGGTTTTTTTATTTTAGTGGTTTTTATTTAGATTTTTTTGGTTTTGGTTTTGGGTTTATGGTTTATGGTTTAGGGTTTAGGGTTTTAGTATTTAGGTATAGGGTTTAGGTTTGTAGTTTTAGGTTTAGGGTTTAGGTTTTAGTTTATTTGGTTTTTTTTAACAAAGAACAAATTCAGATTCAATATTTCTTCTTTTTGATCTCATCAACCAAGTAATACACCAAGTTTTTTAAGACACAAGTGATGACATAGATCTAAAAATGAGCATAGTGAAAATCAAAACCCTAGATAACTAGAACTATCTCACCATAAAGACACCATAAGTAGATCGATGATCATTCTTCAATTTCTAGTTTATCAATCACCCAGCCTCTCGAGTAGAGATCCACCATCTATCTTCCCTCCGCCACCACTGGGTCGTAACCTCCATCACTCTTAGCCCTCCATAACCACCATCGCTCACAACCACCTCCATCCACGACCTTCAGATCCCCACCACCAATGAGATGCCTCCACCTTCCATCGCTAGATCTAGACTAAGCCTAGTTGATAGTGATGTTCATGCGATCAAGGTTATGCCCATTCTTAGGGTTTAAGTTTATTACATTTTAGGATTTAGGTTCATTTTTTAATTTATTTAGTTACTTTAGGTTTAGTAGTTTAGGTGGGGTTTGGGGTTTTATTTAGGTTAGGGGTTAGTTTAGGGTTTGTTTATGTTTTGGATTTAGAGTTTAGGATTTAGGGTTTAAGGTTTAGGTTTAGGTTTAGGGTTTAGTGGGTTTAGGTTGGTTTTTATGCAAGTAGGTTTATTTAGTTTAACTTTATTTATTTTATTTTTATTTTAGCCAGGTTTATTTTTTATTAAGTAGATTATCTTAGATATTTATTTAGGTTTTATTTTAGTTTATCTAGTTTAGGTGGTTAGTTTTACTTTAGATTTTATTTATATTTTATTTCAGGTTTAGTTTTTTATTTTGGTTTAGGTTTATGTTTTAATTTTAGGTTTAGGTTTATGTATTTTAGGTTTAGGTTTTGGTTTGATTTTAGTATATTTATTATTTATGAGTTTAGGTCAGTTTAGTTTATTTTATGTTTAGGTTTATTTATTTATTTTAGCTTAATTTATGTTAGTTTAGGTTTAGGTTTATTTTATTTTATTTTTTATTTTATCAGTTTAGGTTTTATTTTTATTTATTTTTTTAGTTATTTTAGGTTTAGGTTTTATTTAGTTTTTTATTTTATTTTTAGCTTTATTTATTTTATATTTAGTTATATATTTAAGTTTTATTCTTAGGTTTATTTTATTTTATGAATTTAGTTTTTTATTATATATTTTAGTTTATTTTAACTTAATTTTATATTTTTATAGGTTTAGGTTTAGTAGGTTTATTATCTTATTTTATTTTTTTATTTATAGTTTTATTTATTTTAATTAGGTTATTTTAGTTTAGGCTTGTTTTAGTTTAAAGATTTTAGAGTAGTAAGGTTAGGTTTATGGTCATTTAGGGTCAGGGTCAGTGGTATGATCAGGGGCCTGGGTAGTGCTCAGTTTTTTTTGTGGCAGGTTAGTTTATTTTAGGGTTTGGTTAGTTAGGGTTCAGGGTCACTTTAGGATTTGGTAGGACTAGGGTTTTAGGTTTGGGTAGTTTAAAGTTAGGCTCAGGCCAGGTTTGTATTTAGTTCCCAGTGGTTAGTTTAGGATTAGGTTATGGCTCAGTTTAGGCCTAGGAGTTAGAACTCAGTTTAGTTTAGTTTAGGGCTCAGTTTTTTATGGCCTTTAGTTTCTTTGGGTTTTTTAGTTAGGCTTGGTTAAGTTCAGGGTTAGTTAGCAAGTTTTAGGGTTTATAGTTTTTTTTATTTACAAACCAAGTAGCTTATTTTTAACTTTATTTATTTTTCTTTTATTATTTATATTTTATTTTTTTTTTTATTTAGTTTATTTTATTTTAGTTTTATTTTATTTTAGTTTAGGTTTTCATTTATTAGTTAATTATGTTTTACTTTAGTCATTTTATTTTATGTTTTAGGTTTTATTTATTTTTCATTTTAGGTTTAGGTTTAGGTTTCTTTTATTTTATTCTTAGTTAAGGTTTTTCATTTTTATTTTTATGTTTTGGTTTTATTATCTAGTTTAGTTTATTTTATTTATATTTACTTTTAGTAGGTTTAGTTTATTTTTGGTTTAGGTTTATTTTGTTTATTTT
Organism: Cymbidium sinense; assembly: GCA_021442155.1. Classification (NCBI taxonomy): domain Eukaryota; kingdom Viridiplantae; phylum Streptophyta; class Magnoliopsida; order Asparagales; family Orchidaceae; genus Cymbidium; species Cymbidium sinense. Next base: position 24,129 of record JAKCPB010000730.1, on the reverse strand, counting down.
GTTTATTTATTTTAGTTTAGTTTATTTTATGTTGTTTTATATTTATTTTATTTTAGTTAGTGTTTATGTTTTATTTTTTATATAGTTTATTTTTTTGGTTTAGATTTTTATTTTATTTTATTCTAGGTTTAGTTTATTTTTATTTTATGTTTAAGTTTTATATTTTTAGGTTTATTTTATTTTTTAATTTAGTTTATGATTTTCTTAATTTTCTTATAGTTTAGTTTTCATTTTTTATTTTTTTTATTTTTAGATTTAGATGGTTTTACTTTATTTTATTTATGTTTAGGTTTTCTCTTTATTTATTTTATTTTAGGTTTTATTTTAATAGTAGGATCTTTAGGCTCTAGTGTGGTAGGGCCTGGAGGCCCAGGTGTAGGGCCTGGATCTTTCAGTTTAAGCCTGGGCTTAGGCCCAGGGCCTAGGGAGGGCTCAGTGGAGTCATGGTGAGGTCATTGTGGTAGCCCAGGTCATGGCCTTTTATATTTATCTTTGTGGCCCAGGATATGTTAGAGTATGTGGATCTGGGGCTTAGAGGTAGGTTTAGGATTTTAAATCAAACCCATCATTTATTTAATTTATTTTATTTATTAGTTTGATTTTTTTATTTTTATTTAGTGGTATTTATTTGTTTAAGTTTATAGTTTATTAGGTTTAGGTTTAGGATTTTGTTTATTTTAGTTATTTTATTATTTATATGTTTAAGTTTTTTTTAGGCCCAGTTTAGTTTTCTTTAGTTTTTTTTTTGGTTTAGGTTTTACATTTTATTTTAGGTTTATTTTTAGGTTTTATTTTAAGTTTAGATTTACATTTATTTTAGTTTATTTTATTTTATTTAGTTTAGGTTTTTAGGTTTAATTTATTTAAGTTAGGTTTATGTTTTATTTATTTTAGTAGTTATTTTGTTTAGGTTTAGTTTATTTATTTTATTTTATTTTATTATTTTAGTTTAGGTTTTATATCTTTATTTTTTATTTTAGGTTTAGTTTTAATTTATTTAGGTTTTTTATGTTTAGGTTTATTTTATTTTAGTTTAGTTTAGGTTTTATTTCTTTATTTTGTTTATTTTTTTATTTTTTTTATTTTATTATATTTCTAGTTTAGGTTTAGGTTTTAGTTTATTTTAGTAGGTTTAGATTTTATTATTTTATTAAATTTAATTTATTTAAAGTTTTATTTTAATAGTTTAGTTAGGTTATTTTAATTTATTTTATTTTTGGTTTATTTTTTTAGCTTATTTTTTTCTTTTATAGTTTATTTTATTTTAATCTTTGTTTTATTTTATTTAGGTTTTATTTTTAGTTTAAGTTTTTATTATTATTTTATTTTTAGGTTTGGTTTAGTTTAGAGTGTTTTATTTTATTTTATTTGTAGTTTATTTATTTATTTTATTTTGATGTTATAGTTTAGTTTAGGTTTAAGCTTTAGATTTAGGGTTTAAGGTTTATGAGGATTTAAGGTGGGGTTTGGGGAGGGAGGTTTAGGTGTGGAGGGTATAGTGTGGGGTGTGGTAGTGGTTTATGGTTTAGTGTTGTGAGGTTTAGGTTTTAGGTCTGTGAGGTTTAGGAATAGGTTTTTACAAGAACAAATGATTCAACATTTCTTCATTTTGATTTTATCAACAAGTAACACGCCAAGTTTTCCAAGACAAAATGATGATAAAAAATGATCACGCATAAAGAAAACCAAAGACAGCCCATAGATCGGATTGACAGTCTTGGCCCATAATGACCCCGCCTCTAGTAGTGGGATCCACCATCATATCCTCATGTCTCCCTCCGCCACCACCACCAAAAACCAGCCACTCCTCCCACCTCTCAGAACCACCATTGCACCAACCACCTAGATTCCTCACCACCACTGTAATTATTTGCCTCACCTCCACTGCATCTAGACTGAGCTTTATGATGTTCTCGCCAGGTTTTTCCCCTTCTAGTTTAGGTTTAGTTTATGGTTTTTTGGTTTATGTTTATTTTTAATTTATTTAGTTACTAGGTTTAGGTTTATGGTTTGTGGCTATAGGGAATGATTAGTTAGTAGGTTTAGGTTTAGGGTGGAGGTTTATGCTTTAGGATTTAGGGTTTAGATTTAGTGTTTAGTGGTTTTTTAGATTAGGGTTTAGGGTAGGGCAGAGGGTAGGTAGGTCAGGCAGGGTTTAGGGTTTAGGTTAGTTAAGGTTTAACATTTAGGGTCTTTAAAAAAATTAATTTAGTATATATTTAGTTTTTTATTTTTTATTTTGTTATATTTTATTTTTATTTAGTTTAGTTTATTTATTTTAGTTTTAAAGTTTATTTTAGGTTTAGGTTTATTTATTTTTTTTTAGGTTTTATTTATTTTTTATTTTTTTTTATCTAGTTTAGGTTTATTTTATTTTTTTTATTTTTATTTTTTAGGATTAAGTTTTATTTAGTTTTATTTTATTTTCTTTAGGTTTATTTTATTTTAAATTTAGTTTTATTTTATTAAGTCTTTATTCTTAATTTTAGTTTAGCTTATTTCATCTTTATTATTTTTTATTTTATTTTATTTTAGGTTTTAGTTTAATTTAGGTTTATTTTATCTTTTATTTTTATTTTATTTATTTTTATTTTTTTATTTATTTTATTATCAGCATTAGGGATCTGATTAGTTTAGGGTAGTCAGGGTTTGGGTAGGGTTAGGTAGGGTGTGGGCTCAGGTAGCCTAGTCAGTTTTATAGTTTTTAGGATAAGCTCAGGGCCTTAAGGTTTAGGGTTTTAGGGTTTATGTTTGGTAGGGCTTTAGGGCTCAGTTTAGGGTATGGCCTAGGGTTTATGCCTGGGCTCAGAGCCTAGGGCCTGGATTTAGAGTGTTTTCTAAATCAAACAAATGGTTATTTAGTTTAATTTTATTTTATTTAGTTTTATATAGTAATTATTTATTTTTGTTTATTTATTAGTCAATTAGGTTTAGTTTAGTTTAGTTTTTTTATTTTATCTTTTTATTTATTATATATTTTTGTCTAGGTTAGTTTTATTTAGGCTAGGCATATTTTAGTCCAGGTCTGTTCATTTTAGTTTATTTTATTTATCTTTGGTTTAGTTTAGGTCCAGGTATTTATTTAGGTTTATTTTTATTTAGTGTTTAGTTTTAGGTTTATTTTCTGTTTAGAAGGTTTATTTTATTTATTTTTAGGTTTATTTTTTTAGCTTTTATAGTTTTATTTATTTATTTTAGGTTTTATCTTTAGGTTTAGCTTTATTTATTTAGGTTATTTTTTAGTTTAGGTTTATTTATTTTATTTTAATTTAGTTTTTTTTATTTTATCCTTAGGTAGTTTAGGTTTAGAATATGTTTATTTATCCAGGTTATTTTAGGTTATCAGCTAGGTTTATTTTGTAGGGATCTAGGCCTGGTTTGGGGCTCAGCCAGGGTTGGGGAGGGCCTAAGCCCAGGGTCAAGGTTTAGGGCCCAGGGTTTTGTAGAGTAGGGTGGGGATCTAGGTGGTTTAGGTTTATTTTATTCCAGTTTAGAACTTTTTTATTTTATTTTATTTTTTTTTCTTAATTTTAAATTAAGCAAACTAGTTTATTGGTTTATTAGTTTATTTTTAAATTATTTTAGTTTATTTTATTTTTAATTTTTATTTCGATTTATTTTTTATATAATTTAGTTTATTTATTTTAGGTTTATTTATTTTATTTTTTTTAGGTTTAGTTTAGGTTTATTTTAAATTTTAGTTTTTTTATTTTATTTTTTTAGATTAGGTTTTATTTTTTATTTTTGGTTTAGTTTAGGTTTTTAATTTTTTTTTAGGTTTAGGTTTTAGGTTTTATTTGAGGTTTATTTTTAGCTAACATTTTTTTTAAGTTTTGGTTCATTTTTTAGTTTATCATTTTATTTAGTTTAAGTATAGGTATAGTTTATTTTGGTTTAGGTTTATGTTTTATTTATTTTAGTTTAGTTTATTTAGTTTAGGTTTGTGTTTATTTTATTTTTATTTTAGGTTTATGTTTTTTTTAGTTTTCAGCTTTATTTTTCATTTATTTTTTAGGTTTATTTTAGGTTTAGGTTTTATTTAATGTTTATTTTATATATTTTAGGTTTTTATTTTATTTTAGGTTTAGTTTTTTTTAGTTAGGTTTTAATTTTTTTTTAATTTTAGTTTAGGATTTTATTTATTTTATTTTAGTTTAGTTTTTATTTTTATTTTATTTTCTCTTAGGCTTTGGTTTTGTTTAGGTTTTAGTTTATGTTTTATTTTATTTTATTTATTTATTTTATCCAGATTAGGTTTTTCTATTTATTTTATTTTAGGTTCCAATTAGTTTAGGTTTAGGTTTTTAGCTTTTTTTTTAGGGTTTTAGGGTTTTAGGGTTTGTGGGTTTTAGGTTTTATTTTAGGTTTATTTTAGGTTTTATTTTAGTTTATGTTTAGGTTTTATTATTTAATTTAATTTAATTTAAGATTTGGTAGTTTATTTTAGTAGTTTAGGTTTTATTTATTTTAGATTAGTTTATCTTAGTTTAGGTTTATGTTTATTTTATTTTTATTTTAGGTTAAGTTTTTATTTTTACTTTAGGGTTTGGTTTATTTTTTATTTATTTTTAAGTTTATTTTTTAGGTTTTGGTTTTTATTTAGTTTTTATTTTATTTTATTTTAAGTTTATTTTTTAATTTTACATTTAGTTTTTATTATATTTAGGTTTTTATTCATAGCTTTATTTTTTTTGGCTTAGTTTAGGTTTTTATTTATTTATTTTAGTTTATTTTTCATTTTATTTTATTTTTAGAGTTTCATTTTTTTAGTGTTGATTTTATTTTATATTATTTTATTTATTTAGGTTTAGGTTTTATATTTATTTATTTTTAGGTTTTATTTACTCTAGGATTAGTTTTTTAAGTATTTAGGGTTTAGGTCATGGTTTGTTTAGATTTTAGGCTTTTGGGTTTATTAGAGTAGGGTTTTTTTTTAAAAAATTAAGTAAACCTAGGCTATTTAGTTTATTTTATTATTATTATTATTCTTGTTCATTTTATTTTATTTAGTTTAGTTAATTTATTTAGATTAGGTTTTATTTTAGTTTATTTTGGTTTTAGTTTATGTTTATTTCTAATTTTTTTAGTTTTAGGTTTTATTTTTTTTAAGTTTAGGTTTTTATATTTTAGTATTTTAGGTTTAGTTTTAGTTTAGGTAGGTTTATTTTGTTTTATTTTATTTTAGTAAGGTTTAGGTTTAGTTTTATTTAAAGTTTAGGTTTATGTTTATTTATTTAGTTTAGTTTTAGAGATGTAGGTTTATTTTATTTTGTTTATTAGGTTTAGATTTTTAGTAGGGTAGTTTTATTTATATTATTTTTGGGTTTAGTTTAGGTTTAGGTGTTTATTTAGTTTTATTTTATTTTATTTATTTTAGGTATTTATTATTTACAGTAGTTTTATTTTATTTATGTTTTTTATTTTTAAGTTTATTTTATTTTTTAGTTTAGTTTATGTTTTTATTTATTTGATTTTAGTTTAGTTTTTATTTTTTATTATTTATTATTTATTTTATTTTGGTTTAGGTTTTCTTATTTATTTTATTTTACATTATTTAGTTTAGTTTGGTATTTTGGGGTTTAGTACCACATGGTTTAGGTTAGAAGGGTTTGTGGTTTGGGGTTTTAATGTTTGTTTAGTAGGTATTTGGGATTTTGGTAGAGTTTTTAGTTTTAGGGTTTTAGGGTTTAGGGTTTAGGGTTTTAGGGTTTAGGGTTTAGATTTTATGGTATTTAGGTTTAGAGTTTATGGTAGGGTTTAGGTTTTGTTCAATGTGTTTAGGGTTTTGGTTTTCAACAGAGATCCAATTCATTCAACATTTCATCTTTTAGATTTCATCAACCAAGAACACACCAAGTTTTCTAAGACACAAGGTAGACATAAATAAAAAATGAGCACGTATAGAGCAAACCAAAAACCCTAGGTAACTAGAACCATCTCTACTATGAAGACATAATTTCATAAGCAGTAGATCGGATCAGCCGATCTTCCATTTCTCCAGTTCCCATCAACCAGACCTCTTTAGTAGTGGATCCACCAACATATCTCATCTCTCCTCCCACCATAATGTGTAACCTAAATCGCTCCTCTTGTCTCCATAACCACCAGCCACCACCATTCCATATCACCTCCACATCAGCCATGTGATAACTGCCACCTCCGCTTTATTTTTATTTATTTTAAAGTTTTTTATTTTTATTTTTTGGGTTTAGGTTTTCATTTAGTTTTTATTTTATTTTAGGTTTATTATATTTTTATTTTATGGATAGTGTTTTATTTTATTTGGGTTTTTTTATTAGGTTTATTTTATTATTTAGTTTAGTTTTATTTATTTTATTTAATTATTAATAATTTATTTTTAGGTTTTAGGTTTTTATAGATTACTTTATTTTTACATTTTATTTATGTAGGTTTATTATTTATTTATTTAGATAATTAGATTTTATATTTCAAGGGTAGGGAGAAGATAAATTCTTTTAGGGTTTTTGTGGTTTTGTGGTTATTAGTATTTTAGGTTTTTTATGGCCTTTGTCTTTAATAGCCTAGAGGGCCTAGGATTTGTGGCTCAGTTTAGGTCACTTAGTCAGTTATTGGTTTTGGTCAGGGCCTCAGGGCCTCAGGATTTTTGGCTTTGCAGCTAGGCCTTAGTTAGGGCCTTGGGCCTAGGGTTGTGGCTACCAAGGCCTAAGGCCTAGGATCAGTATCATGGGTTTATACATCAGTAGGTTTAGTTAGGTATTTATCATTAATTTTTTTTTTAAGAAACCCAGGTTTATATTTATTTATTTAGTTTAATTTTATTTATTTTAGTTTATTTTATTTTTATTTTATTTAGTATTTATTTATTTTAATCATTTATTTTAGTTTAGTTTTATCATTTAGTTTAGTTTATTTATTTCTTTTGTTTAGTTTTATTTTATTTTATTTTATAGGTTTAGGTTTTATTTATTTTAGGTTTAGTTAGTTTTATTTTATTTTAGGTTTATGTTTTAGTTTATTTAGGTATTTTTTTAGGTTTTTAGTTTAGTTTATGTATTTTAGTTTATTTTATTTTATTTAGTTTATGTAGGTTTATTTATTTTATTTTAGATTTTAATTTAGGTTTATATTTTATTTTGTTTATTTTAAGTAGGGTTTAGGTTTTATTTTTATTTATTTTAGGTTTATTTTGTTTGGGTTTTATTTAGTTTTATTTTATTTTATTTTAATTTACATTTAGTTTATTTTATTTAGGTTTTATTTTAGGTTTATTTTATTATTAGTTTAATAGGTTATTTATTTTATTATGATGTTTAGGTTTAGGTTTAGTTTAAGTTTTATTTTATTTTATTTTAAGTTTAGTTTTATTTATATTTTTTAGGTTTATTTAGAGGAGGAGGTTGGGTGGGGTAGGTGGGTAGAGGTAGGAGGATTAGGGTTTAGGAGGGTTTGTGGTTTAGGTTTAAGTTTTAGGTTTATGGTTCGTGTTTTAAATTATGGTTTGTGGTTTTGGTTTTTTTAATAGAGAACAAATTGATTCAACATTTATTCTTTTGATTTCATCAACAAAATAACAAACTAAGGTGAGGTAATCAAATGACCTCCTCTAGCTAAAGCCTCGTTCTGGATGTCCAGACTATATACCCATTACCATTCAATCTTATATAAATCAACACAAAGGAAAGAACTCAACATTCATACTTAAGCTATAATAATATGCATTTGTTATGTATTTATAACTAGCATCATATATTATTATTCATTTATAAGCTTTTGAAAATGCATTTGATTTAATAGTGATAATAGCCACACATATATTAAATTAAATCAAAACATGCAAGCTACATAAAGGAAATCCATTTTATTTTACTTGATTTTGAAAAGATGGATGCATGAATTCAAATGACATACCAAATTTTACATGATTGGAAAGAGACAATCAAATATAAGCATGTGATTCATTCAACCAAACTAGTTCTAAGGACTATTAAATCAAATAAGATTTTTTAAAGCAAACCAAAGCTTTATATTAATTAAGTTTTGATTTGATTTGATTTAAATAGAGAAGAGAAACCATCACTGATTTAAATCCATTCCCACATTAGTGATTTTATTTAATTTAAGGAAATATAAAGTTGATTTTATGGGTTAATTGTTGAACTTTAATTAGATGTATTAATTACTTACCTTGTCACCTTAAACTATTAACTAAATAATCATGAGCCAACAAGATATGCTTATAAAATAAACTTGCAATAATACTAGGAAATAAAGGGGCCTAATGCAATTGGCTCATGATTAATAGTTAATTAGATTAAGAGACTTAATTAATTACTTCTATGGTTTTCCCACACATGTGGACTAACCATAATTTCATTAAATTTTAGGTTATTAAAAAATAAAGATCTACCCATGATTTAATTAATCAAGGTCATGAATGATTATAATTTGATTAATGATTTAATTAACTAGTTAAATCTTAATTAATTTCATTTTAAAGTAGAGTGAAATGAACTTGGGGTAAACCCTATTCCTTAGTTTTCTTATCACAATAATGACAAGAAAATTAATTAACCAATTGAAGCTCATGTTTAATTAATCATTAATAACTTAAAAGAGAAGTTAAGGTAATTAGTTAATTTTCCTAATTAAGTGAGCATATCCCAAGAAAAAATCATGGGAAGAGGTCATCCCATTAAATTAACTTATTTTAATTATTTAAGTAAAGTATTAAGCTAATAAATTGTTTAATTAAACTTAAACCTTAATTACTATGTAATATCATTTTAATTAATTTCTTCTGAAATACCTTTAAAATGAGTATTTTTTTGAATTTTTGATTTCAAAATTTTTATAAGTTTCAGCCATTAAAATTTATTAATTAAGCCTAATGAAAGCATAATCCTGTTGGAGCCATGTGGCATGCTTTCCATGTGGCGCCACGGGATTAGCTAGTTAAAACTTATCCGACTTAGTGCCTACGTGGTAGTGGCGGACATGCTTCATTGTTCATCGTCTGATCTAAGATCGGATGGCTATGATTAATCCCATAGGCTAATAGGATTAAATCATATCGATCAAGCATTCTGATCACAATAGTGTGTTTCCATTACATAGAACGGATGATACATGATCCAACGTCACACGAGTGAGGGAGAATGGAACTCCCAATGCTCACTTGATCTTAGCTACCCAGCTGATGTCCAAAAGGATCCCACACCTTCACAATCGATAAGGGGATCCAATGGTCAAGATCACAAGAGATGCAAGTTTTCTTCAAAAAGCTACAACCCATTTTTACTTGAGGATCAGTTTTGGAAGCATACCCCGTCAGAGATTAAGGCCAGAGGCTCGAATGATTGAGAAAGCTTCATCTAGTGGAGACGAAGCTCTATTGAGCAACAATTGGATCAATTCCTTGATGTTCGCTCGGAAGGCCATGAATCGATGATTTGTGACAAGAATGGATTTTTTTGATCAAGGAATGAGCTTGGGAGCTTAGGAAAGGCTCTAAGTGCCTTGGGTAGCTAGGCTCTAATGATTTTGTGTGTGTTTGAGTGGAAACAGGGGGGTATACCCACCAATTGATCGGATGGTGGGATTGTGTTCTAGGCCATCCAACATCTGGGAGTTTGGGTGGTAGGGAGGAGGTGAGTTGGCTCGGCTAGGTTGGTTGAAGTTGACCAATTTGACCAAATTTGCTAAATTGGCTTGGGTTTAGTTGTCCAATTGAAGATGATTGTAGGCTTTGATTTCAAATAATTTAGATTTAGTTTTATTTTAGGCCAACTTGAACCTTTAGGTCAATTTGGGCTAAGTAGGTCAATTGGGTTCAATGGGTCCAATCATGGCTTTGGTCAAGTTCAACAATCAATTTGGAATGAACTTGAGCCATTACTTGCAATCAATTTGGTTTATATTTTAATTTGACCCAATTTCATCTTTTAGGTCAATTTGGGTCATCTTGGGTCAAGAGGGCCAATTAGGTTTGGTTTGACTCAATTGAAGGTCAAGTCATATTCAAATTTTGATTTTGATTTGGTATGGATCGTTTGTTTCAAGGGATTTGGCTTGGGTTGCAATTTGTCTAGTTTGTGTTCGTATGGGTTAAGGGGTTGACTTGGTCAAATGACCAAGTTGACTTGTTTTGATCAAATTTATGACAATTGATCAACCTAGGGTGATCAACAATCATGATGGGAGGGTTTGATGGTTTGGTTCAATCCAATTTGGGTAGGATTAGAACTTGGCTCAAATAGGTCAAATTGGCCATTTTGGGTCAAGTGGACCAATTGGGTTTAGTTGGCTTGATTTTGGGTTGAGTTTAATTTATTTGAGTTTATATGTGGATTTGGGATTGATATATAAATTCAATTGTAATTGGCTTTGGTTCAAATGGGTTTTGGTTCATTTGAACATTTCAAGTCAAAAGGGTTAAGTTGGGTTTGACTTGGGTTGATTTTGGTTTGGCTTTATGATTGTATATTTCATTTATATTTGTGAATATGATTGAATGTTTGATTGATTCATGAGAAAATCAGTTGAATTTGGGTTTTGGAATGAAGGAATTTGGCTAAGTCCATGGAGTTGGGTCATGTGGCATAGGTTTGGATTTTGATTTGGTTTGATTTAGTTTTGATGATTTATATGTATATTTTATTTAAATTTGTAAAGATGATTGAAAATATGATTGATTTGTGAGAAAAGAATTGAGTTTGATTGATTAAGATTTGGCTAAGTCCATGGATAGGTCATATGGCCTGTGAAGGGTTTTGATTTAATTTGATTTAGTTTGATTTACTTTTAATCATTTGAATGTAGATTTGATTTATATTTAGGAAGATGATTGAAGATATAAATTTATTATGAGAAAATCAATTGATTTTGGATTGATTTGGATTAAGATTTTGCTAAGTCCATGGGATAGGTCATATGACTCAGGAAGGGTTTCATGTTTGGATTTGATAATGGGCTTCAATCATTTGGTTTTAGAGTTTGGATTTGGATTTGAATTTGATGTTTGAATTGAACTGGAGGTATGGTTTGAGAAGGTCAACATGGATTGGATTTGGGTTGTAGGGTAGGTGGATTATCCTAATCTATAAGGCATAAACTAATCTTATGGTTAATCCTTCTAAGTCTTTAGGCTTAGGTTAAGTGTTTACCAAATAATTAGAAGTTTCTTATGACTAGAGAAGTCTTAATGTCTAGAATACTCCTAAGTCTAAGATGGGAAGATTGAATCCACACTCTAAAAGTGAGGACAATAGGCTTTAGGCTCCATAGTGTTGCCCTTGGAGATAGATGATTAAGACCAAGCCAAGCCACATTATACTGATACATATTTTTCAATAATTTTCTTGAGAGACTATGGATACATGGGAACAATATAGTTTCATCTTCTACATCTGTATGAAGTTTATGAGAGGTGGGATCTTACTCAAAAGGAGATATCAAGTTATTTATAGTTCACTGGTACATATATGAGGATGCTTACTACCTCCTCAAAATCAACAAGTCTATTCTTGTGAACTTGGCCAAAGTTTAAAATAAAAAAAAGTAAAAAAGAAAAAAAAGAAAAGAAAGAGAAAAGAAAAGAAAAGAAAAGAGAAAATGAAAAAGAAAATAAATGGGAGAAATAGACTTGAGGAGGAAGTGGAGACATTAAATTCCGCCACGCTCATTACTCCATTCAACATATGGGTAGATGACCTAACCTCTACTAAGCAGAGGAATAGGCATGTACAAAGGCAGTCCCAGGGGTCGAAAACCACTTTATTGGCCACCCAATAGAAGATATGTCCCAGCTACCAGGAGTAGACCTGCTATCCATATAGACTTAGAATCTAGTTCATAGGATGAGTCTTATATGGTTAGCACACCAGCCAGCTCTTCTTAGTAGTAGATTCCCTTGGAGTTGTTGAGCTAGATAACGATGAAGATCGGGCTCCAAAGCAAAGCATAAGTGCATCCAAGTCTATATGTGAAATAGTTAGGCATCAGTTGGGAACCTTAGCTCTAACCTCACTTTGCTCTCAAAAAGCTGAGGGTTTGGTAGTTAAAGAAGCCCCTAAGTCAACAACAGTTGTAAATATTTAGAGGTTCTGTCTGGGAGCATCATCCTCAAGTCAAGAAATTTATGTAGAACTTGAGGATGATTCATATAAAGATTTAATAGAATTACCTTTCAATTGGTACTTGTCTTATGTTCATAATTTAGCAAAGAAAAGGTTAATCCCTTATACTTGGTCAAAGCACAGGTCAAACTACTTCAAAAGAATATGGAAGAACAAATGCAAAAGCTCTCAATCAAGACCGACTAGATTCAAGATATGGGTAGTCGATGATGATGATTACTACTTTGTCATCACCAATCATTTGGAGTCTGATTGGTTCTTTTCAAATCACATTAACTCATATGAGGAGCTATGCTTAGAAACTTCAGATGATCCAAATGATTTTGAAGTAAAAGATGCACCGCAAGAGTTCGAAGAAAAGATCAAGTCAACCATCGACGATCTCAAAGAAATCAACTTAGAATTGAAGAAGATCCAATGCCCAACATATTAGTTTTTGTTGAATGAAATTGAAACCAATGACTTAGTTAAGCTATTGACTGAAGTTTAAGGACCGCTTACATGGAGTTATGAAGAGATGCCTAGATTGGCTCTTGACGTAGCCATAAACTAGAATAGAGCCTACTGCTAACCCTATCAAGCAAGACACATGCAATTAGACATAGAACAATAGGTCATTTCTGAAGTCAAGAAACTGATCGATGTTGGCTTCATCCGAAAAGAAAAATACCCTACTTGGTTAGCCAACATTGTCCTGGTTAAGAAAAAGAATGGCCAAATTCACATATGCATCAATTTTAGAAATTTAAATAAGGCATGTCCAAAAGATGAATTTCTACTACCAATCCCCGAGTTGATGGTGGACATTGCCTCATCTCATGCATTCTTCTCTTTCATGGATGGTTTATCTGGATATAACCAAATAAAGATGGCCCAAGATGAAAGAAACACTACTTTAGAACCCATCAAATCTATTGCTATAAGGTCATGCCTTTACCTTAAAATGCTAAGCAATACCAAGGCTATGACTCAATCATGAACTCATTCATCATCAAGTCGAGTGCTATGTTGATGATCTCATAAGAAAAAGGAAGAGCATCTCTTTAACTTGAGAGTAGTTTTCAAATAGTTAAGATAATTTAACCTCAAAATGAACCCCTTGTAGTGTGCATTCGAAGTAGCTTCAAGAAAATTCCTTGGGTTTGTTGTCTGACACCAGGGAATTGAAATTGATCTGGAGATGATCAAGGTATATTAGAAATGCCACCCCCTAAAAGTTTAACTCAACTCAGATCATTCTAAGGGCAATTGGTGTATCTAAGATGCTTTATATCTAACCTATTGAGAAGTTGTCAGCCATTCTCAGCACTTGTCAAAAAGGATGCCAAGTACAAGTGGGATGATAAATGTGAGTAAGGCTTCGAAGACATCAAGCATTACCTGATGTCGCCACCGATTCTAGCAGCCCCTATCCCAGGCAAGCCACTCAAACTTTACACTATTGTGTTAGACAACTCCATTGGTGCTTTGTTGGCCCAAGCCAATGACGAAGGGAAGGAAAATGCACTATCCTACCTCAGCTAACATATAATCCCTGCTGAGGCTAATTATCCACCCATTCAGAAGCACTATCTAGCTTTAATCTTTGCATCCCAAAAGCTACAACACTACATGCTTCCTCATAAAGTGAACTTAATCTCTAGGAGAAATCCACTACAGTATCTAGTGACATGGCCGACGCTATCTCGATGGTTGGCATGATGGTCCATGATCCTCTCGTAGTTTGACATTACCTTCATACCCCTCCGTGTAGTGAAAGGACAAGCGTTAACAAATTTTTTAATAGCACACCCACTTCCTGTTGACTCTCCGCTTAGTGATTATCTCCCCGATGAATAAATCATGAACTTAGAGATAAGCATCGCTGGGAGATGTACTTTGATGGTGCGACTTCCTCTCAAAGAGGAGAAGAACCATAATCTACTATTCCAAGAAAGGCAGGGGTAGGAATAGTTCACTTAACTTTGGACCATGATGTTATGAGATTCTCATATCATCTATCCAATTCTTGCACCAACAACGAAGCTAAATATGTGGCTCTGATTGTCAGTCTAGAGTTAGTTACTCTAAGCATCTAGAACATCAACATCTTCAGTGATTCTCAGCTAGTTATCAACCAAATCCCTGGGTCCTTTAAGGATATAAAGCCCAAGCTCCATCACTACAATAAGTACACCATAGAGTTGTTGGCCCATATCCCAAAAGTTACCATTTATAAGATTCCTCGAGGAGAGAATGTCATAGTGTATTCTTTAGCCAAGCTTGCCAAGGAGTTGGCTTGTCCAGAGGATGAGTCCATATCAATAAAGGTCCAAAATAGACAAGTCTTATCCCTTATTGATATTGAACTCATCAAAAGTACTCTGAAGGGAGGTTTCCATTGCCAAGAAGGATGAGGAGGATTAGAGGAAACCATTCATGGATTACTTAAATAAAGATAAACTATCTCAAGAGAAGTTCCAAGCCTATCAGATAAAGTAGAGATCACTTTCCTATGCTCTTGTGGATGGTGTCTTGTACTAGTGATCTTTCGATCATATGTGGTTACATTATTTAGACAAGCACAAAGCCCGTAAGATCATGATCGAGGTACACTCAGGATTATGTGGAACCAACCAGTCTGGTCTGAAGATGAAAGCTAATATCAAGATACTAGAATACCATTGGCCATCGATAATCAAAGATTGCATGGATAAGACTAAGTGATGCCACCAATGTCAAATGCATGGTGTGGTCCTACACCAACCACCCAACATTCTACATCATACATTGACCTCATTGCCATTTGAGTGTTGCAGTACCAACATAGTGGGTCTGATTGATCCTCCTTCTTTCAAGGGTCATCAATTTTTCTCAACTGCCACTAATTAGTTTTCCAAATGGGTGAAGGTGATTTAGCTTAGAGAGGTTACAGCTCAGCATGTGCTCCAATTTTTTAGGAACCATATCGTATATAGGTTCAGAGTGCCTCAATGAATTATATCTGATAATGATACTGCATTCAAGAGCACTGATATCAACAACTTTTGCCTAGAGGCACAATATAAATTGGAGATATTCTACCATCAACTACTGAGGTCAAGCTTTAGCGTAAGCCTTCAACAAAACTCTCATCCAAATATTAAAGAAGACACTGACAATAATAAGTTTACAAGAGCATGAGCAATTAGTTGAAGCCTTTGAGCCTACCACATATAGAACTCCAAACCTACTCCTTTCTTTTAGTGTGGGTCAAGTCATTCTACCATTAGAAGTCTAACTCAATCACTAAGGATAGTCAGGGTTGCAAGATCACAATAGAGCAAAATGCCAAGTTATGGTTAGAAGAGCTTGAAGGTTTAGAAAAGAGATGCCAGCTAGTATGCCAAAATCT
The DNA here is from genome assembly GCA_021442155.1 of Cymbidium sinense. NCBI lineage: Eukaryota > Viridiplantae > Streptophyta > Magnoliopsida > Asparagales > Orchidaceae > Cymbidium > Cymbidium sinense. The sequence goes on along the minus strand of JAKCPB010000730.1, from coordinate 8,640 downwards.
TGAGTTGTACAAAGCTAAAATGACTCAAGCTCACAATAAGTTGGTCCATCTTAGAGCTTTTCAAAGTAGGAGAGCTTATTTTAGTTCTAAGGAGACCGAGTTTTTCCCATCATAATATGGGAGGCAAGTTTGAACCCACTTAGGAAGGCCCTTTCACCATAGAGAAGGCCTACCAAGAGGATCTTATCAACTTATTAATCATAATGCTTCTAATCAATGGGCTATACTTAAAGAAATATTATAAATCATTTTTTGAAAATAGTTATCATCAATGAAAATTCCATTTTGAATTCAATCTCTTCCAATGTTGAAAGTATTTTTATTTTGTGAATCGCACATGTGTTTAGGTAGGTGTATGAAACTGAAAGGTGTCCTATCCTTCATCCACAAACACAGACACAAACTACACATAAACATATAAAGCAAACATATATCTTTTTTCTCGGGCTACTCTAAGTTGAGATAACGCCCCAGTGACACTCACTCAGTAGCTACTCTAGGTCAGGCTAACATGCTACCCCGCTAGTGGGTCACCCTAGTGGTCTTCTTGCTTTGGAGGATGTAAGTCTGCTACACTTTCCTTCCTTACTTGGCCACTGCACATTGATAAGCACCTTATTAGTTTGGTAGACCTTACTACGTGGCTGGTAAGCTACCTCATGTTGGTTTAGTTTAAGAGGATGTGAGTATGCTATCCTTTCTTCTTAGATTAGCCTGTACCATTGGGTCGAGTATATTTGAGTTTAGGATAAGTCCCTAGCAGTTCCTTCCCTCCTAATGCTTCAAGTGGGTCCGTCCTTCCTCGGGCTCCCTTAGTAGTCACTCTAGGTCGATAGCATCTATCCCATGACAATATAACTATCAATGATCGCTTGGAAAGTTGTAAGCCTACATGCTTTCTTTCCGTGATCGATCATCATTGACAGCACCTTAGGTTGGTTGGTTCTCACTATGTTGATGGATACACCACTCATTATGATGGATACACCTTAGGTTTGGTTCTCGCACCATATACACCACTCATGGAAGATGTAAGTCTATGCTTTCTCCTTGAGTTGGCCACCGCATACCTATAGGCTTTCTTTTATAGGGTCGAGATAACTAGCAGACTTCCCTGGGCACTATATTTGGATCACATCTTTTGCGACCCCATTTATACACTACATGATTTACTATCGGATTCAATGGTTCCACTTTCCTAGTGACCACCCCTATGGTTGGAGAATCTGCCTTGTGGATGTGCAGATTCTTCCTTGGTCTAGTAAATCTAAGATAGGTCAACGACATAGCCACTCAGTGGTCCCTCACACCAACATGGTCCACAAAACTTATAAACAAAATATATATTCACTTGTGGATTAGGAGGACACCCCTAGCAATTACCTTTTCTAAGAAGTATTCTATCTAGAGCAAGCAAAACTCCTATAGAATTGTAACTACTCTTAAGTTGATATAAGTCCCCAGCATTCACTCAATAGTCGCCCTAAGTCGTTCAATTTATTGTGCTACCAACAGTCACCCGTTGTTCCCTCGCTTTAGAAGATGTAAGCCTACGCCTTCTTCTTCCTAGACTGCGCTCTACCCCATGACCAAGAAACTATCTCTTTGGATTTGTAAATCTGAGATAGACAAGTCCAATATAGCCCCTTCTCAGTGGGTCCATCACACACATGGTCCATAAATTAAATCTATCAAATTTGACCAAGCTCACATCCCTAGTGAATATGCCCTCAATTTGAAATCAAACTAAACCAAACAAACCATATCAAATCACATTTAAGATAAAATTAATCTTGACTACTTTTGAGTTGACATAAGTCCCCAGCGGCATTCACTTAGTAGTCGCCCTAGGTCAGGTTTGATTTGTTGTGCATCCAATAGGTCACCCCAGTGGTTGTTCCTTGCTTTGGAAGATGTAAGTCTATTATGCCTTCTTCCTAGCATAGTCATTGCACATCAAAAGGCAACCCCTTAGGTTGGCTAGCTCTACCCCACAGCCGAAAGACTATCCCTTTGGATTTGTAAACTTAAGGTAGGTCTGATATAACCCCTTCTCCATCGCACACCAACAAAGTCCATACATTATTAAATTAAACCCAATCTGATTTTCCCTAGTGGAGTTAAATCACACCCTTCTTTTTAGTGGATCCCCAAATCATATATAAACAAGTCAAGCAAACAAATCAAATTCAAAACCAACCTCACTAGTGAAACCAAATTAAACCAACTCCCCCAATAGAGTCTAAATCAAAGAAATACAACCAAACTATTATCTCCAGTGGATACATCCCAAAATAAATCTATGAAATCAAACTCAAATCCCAATCCCTAGTGGATAACACAAACTTGCTTCCCTAGAAGAAGGTTCATATACCCGATCCCTAGTGACTCGAGCATATCTCTAGATATGCCTCACAAACAAAATAAATTAAAGTCAATTGATCTTAATCCCAGGATTATAGATTCTTCTAGCAGATCTTCTTTCCATAAATCATATAATCAAATCAAATTCAAACATTATCCCTAACAGTTTTCTCCTTCTATGCCCTTATAGACCCTCACATGTCATGTCCAATGCATGTGTGATTCCTAACGAATCCCTGCATGTCCTTGACATGGAATTCTCATCAAATCTTATTTCTTCTCTTATGCACACCTTTAATACTTCAACCAAAAGCCTAACAATGTATTTGTTCAAATTGCATCATCTTAACATTGTAATCAACATTTTATAATTTGTGATGGTGCAAGCTCAAACTAACTATACAATATCATACAAAACATATTACATTATGAATTAACACACTATATTATATTATAATATATGATGTTATATTATAATTTGCTATAATATAAAATATTGTCTAACATTACACTTTATTAGAATCACTTAAAAGTAACAAATAACAAAAGTTTCTCAAAATATAACTAATGTTCATTTTAGATGTAAAATTATTAATTTTCTATTAAAAATGGTACAAAATAGCATAATTTTTGTGTTTCTTGGTGCCATGAATTTTGCCAAATTCTTCCATGTCAACCTTCAAATTAACATTTTTGTGAGTTTTGACCCAATATGTTATAACAAAAGTAAAACATACTAAAATGTACGATAACATTTAGTAACATATATATATATATATATATATATATATATATATATATATAAGTTATATTGTTATGCACATTATATTTTAATATGCTTTCATATAATATATTATCTTACATTACACCTTAAAATGAATCACTTTAAGCAAAAAAATTATAAATTTGGTTGAAAATGAACATTTCTTTTGGATGCAAAATTTTTTTTTTTATTAAATGACACACCATAGCACACCCCAATGATGTTCCCTAAAGCTTACCTTTAAATTTGGCCAAATCCCATCATCTCACCTATAATAAATCAAAATTTTTATGAATTATACCAGTACAAACTCTACTACATCATACTATAACAAACTAAAATATGCTAAACAACAAGTAGTAATACACAATAGTATGCTATAATGCATGATGCTACACTATGTTATGGAATCCTATATTATAATACACTATAACATATTATATTATATTATATTGCATATCACATCAAAAGGGATTGCTTAAGATAAAAAATCATAAAATTAGTCTAAATAATAAAAAACTATATATTTTCATTATATCACTTACATATTTTAAATTGAAACAATATATTATGATGCCATGCTCTACCTATTATGAATTTGGCCAAATTCCACCATTTTGAAGTCTAAATCTACATTTTTATAAATAATGCTATAGTAGGCTCTACTGCATGATTATAAAATACTAAAAGAATTTAAAATTCGTAGAACAATATATTATGATATATGATGCTATACTATTCTACAACATATAATATTTATTTTGAACATAAAATCTTACTTTTTAGACTACAAGTGGTGTAGCACACCTTGGGTACTACAACCTAATTCCCACTTCAAATTTAACAAATTTCATCATCGATTTAATTAAACCAATATTTTTATGATTTTTATTAATATAAACTATATACAATACCATAATATACTAAAACATTTCAAAACATCTTATAACATCCAAAAAGACATCACTACATGAACAAATATGATGCTACATTATACTTAATATATGGTATTATAATATGAATTAGGTTTAGAGTTTAGGGTATTCAAATCTCTAATAGTCAAGGCAATGTCTCTTGACATTTTCTTTTACTACCATAACTATGTTGGGATTAGGTCATTCTTTAGATCTACCCCTAATGACATCTTTATTCAAGTTTAGGGTTTAGGGTTTAGTTTTAGGGTTAATTATTATTATTATTTTATTTTTTAGGTTAGTTTGGGGTTGGTTTAGGGTTTTTTTGGGGTTTGTGGGTTTAGGGTTTATAGTTGTAGGTTTTAGGTTAGGGTTTACAGTTTAGGTTGGGGTTAGGGATGGTTTAGGGTTTAGGTTATTTTAGGGTTTAGGGTTTAGGTTTAGAGTTTAGGTTGTGTTTAGGTTTAGTGTTTAGGTTTATTTTTTTTTTTAATAGAGAACAAATTAAGATTCAACATTTCTTCTCTTGATTTCATCAACCAAGTAACACCCCAAGTTTTTTGAGACACAAGCAATGATATAGATAAAATCTAAGCACCCATAGAGCAAATCAAAAATGCTAGATATGTTAAGAAGTCTCTACTATAAAGACATAGTTCCATAAAAAATAGATCATGTTGGTCGTTCTTCAATTTTTCTAGTTCCCATCGAACCACCCACCTCTATGGGATCCGATCATATCCTATCTATCCCTCCTCACCACCACCTCCATAACCTCCATCTCCTCCACCACCATAAACACCACTCTCCAACTACCACCTCCATATCCACTAGCACGCCCAGATCCCCACCACCACTATGATAATTGCGCCCACCTTCACCACCTCCACCGCTAAATCTTGAGAGTTGATTGAGATAATTCTCCCATCAAGGTCCGCCCATTCTAGAGTTTATGGTTAGTTTGGGTTTAGGGTTTAGGTTTAGGTTTTAGGTTTGGGATGGTTTAGTTAAGTGGTGGTAGTTTGGGGTGGTTAGTGGGTTGTTAGGGTTTAGAGGTTTAGTTTAGGATTTAGGTTTAGTAGGGTTTAGGGTTTAGTGGTTTATTTTAGTAGTGTAGGGAGGTGGGGTTTGAGTTTAGTTAGTTTGTGTGGGGTTTAGGGTTAGGATTAGTAGGTTTTTTTTAAAAAAAAGCAAACCCAGTAGGAATTTTATTTATTTATTTTATTTATTTTTTTTTAGGTTTATTTTTTTATTTATTTAGTTTATTTTATATTAGTTTTTTATTATTTATTTTATTTTGGTTTATTTTAGTTTATTTTATTATTTTATTTTAGGTTTAGTTATTTTATTTTATTTTATGTTTGTATTTTATTTATTTTAGGTTTTATATTTTTTGAGGTTTATTTTTAGTTTATTTTATTATATTTAGTTTAGGTTTTTTATTTTTTTAGGTTTAGGTTTAGATTTTATTTATTTTAGTTTATTTATTTTAGTTTATTTTAGGTTAATTTTATTTTGTTTTAATTTTATTTTTATTTAGGTTTTTTTTTTTTATTTTAAGTTTATTTTTTAGTTTTATTTTTAGTTTTTTTAGGTTTAGGTTTTTATTTAGTTTTTATTTTATTTTATTTAAGGTTTATATTATTTTTAGTTTTTATTTTATTTAGTTTTATTGTTAAATTTATTTTATTTTTATTTATTTCTTTAGTTATTTTATTTTATTTTTTTTTTATTTATTTATTTTGATTTTTATTTATTTTATTTTATGTTTTATTTAGTTTAGGTTTAGGTTTTAGATTTTTAAGGTTTATGGTTTGGGTCAGTTTTGGTTTTGTGGTTTAGGGCTCAGGGTCAGGTTTAGTTTAGGTTTGTGTTTTAGTTTAGTTTAGGGTTTAGGGTTTAGGTTTAGGCCAAGGGTTAAGGGTTTAGTGTTAACGTAGGGTTTAGGGTTTAGGCTTTAGAGTTTAGGGTTTTTTTTTGGTGGTTTAGGTAATTTAGGGTTTGTGAGTTTTAGTTTAGGGTTTAGTGTTAAGGTTTAGAGGTCAGGGTTTTAGGGTTTGTGGTATGGTTTTATATTTTTAGGGTTTAGGTTTAAGGGTATAGTTGGGAGTTTTGTAAGATTAGGGTTTAGGTTAGTTTGGGTTTAGATTTAGTTTTTTGGCTAGTTTTAAGTGTCAAGTTTTAGTTTAGGGTTTAGAGTTTTTGATTTTTTTTGTTTAAATAGAGAATAAATTCAGATTCAATATTTCTTCTTTTCGATTTCATCAACCAAGTAACAAACTAAGTTTTCTAAGACACAAGCAATGACATAGATAAAAAATGAGCACGCATAGAGAAAATTAAAAAGCCTAAATAACTAGAACTACCTCCATTGCAAAGACACAGTTCCATAAGCAGCAGATTGGATCGGCCCTTATTTAGTTTCTTTAGTTCCCATCAAAACATCCTCTCAGTGGATCCACCATCATATCCTCTCCTCTCCAAGACTTATGATTGTAACCTCCATCACTCCTCCCACCTCGATAATCACCACGCCCGACCACACCACCTCCATATCCACCAAAGAACTGATCCCCATCACTACTACAACAACCACCCCTTCTACCTTCACCTCCACTACTAGATCTAGACTGAGCCTGCTTGACGGTGACATTCCTGCTATCAAGGTCGCCATTCTTAGGTTTAGGTTTAGTTTATTAGTTTTAGGGTTTCAAATTATTTTTTAATTTATTTAATTGCTTTTAGGTTTAGGTTTAGGTTTTGGTTTAGGGTTTAGGGTTTTGGGGTTAAGGTTTAGTTGGGTTTTAGGTTTAGTGGGTTGGGGGGTTTGGGTTTATGGTTGTGGTTTATTTAGGTTTAGGGTTGATTAGGAGGTCAGGGTTGGGTGGGTTTAGGTTTAGTAGGAGAGTGGTTATAGGGTTTAAGATTTTTTTAAAATTAACCCGAACCAGAGGTTTGTTTATTTAGTTTATTTTTATTTATTTTAGTTTATTTTATTTTATTTTTATTTAGGTTTATTTTTTTATTTATTTTAGTTTATTTAGTTTAGTTTTATATTAGTTTATTTTTTAGGTTTAGTTTAGTTTATTTTAGTTGAGTTTTATTTTTATTTTATTTTATTTTTAGGTTTTATTCATTATTTTATGTTTGGTTTAGTTTTATTTTATTTTTTAGGTTTAGGTTTTAGGTTTTTTATTTTAGGTTTTTTTTTTCTAGCTTAGGTTTATGTTTATTTTTAGTTTAATTTATTTTATTTTACTTTAGGTTTAAGTTTAGGTTTAGTTTATTTTTTAAGTCTAGGTTTAGGTTTTATTTATTTTAGTTTGGTTTAGTTTATTTTATTTTGTTTATTTTATTTTTATTTTAAGTTTAGGTTTTTTTTAGTTTAGTTTAAGTTTAATTTTATTTATTTTAGGTTTATTTTTAGGTTTAGGTTATTATTTATTTTATTTTATTTTATCATTTATGTTATTTTATTTTACATTTAGTTTTAATTTTATTTTTATTCTTAATTTTATGTTATTTTTTTAGTTTAGTTTTAGGTTTTTCTTTATTTTATTTAGTTTTTTTTTATTTTATATTATTTTTATTTGGTTTGGTTTTATTTGGTTTTATTTTATTTTATTTTTTTTTTATTTTATCCAGTTTAAGTTTTTTGTTTATATATATTTTTTAGGTCTTTATTTAGTTTAGCTCAGGGTTTAGTTTGGGCCTGGCCCAGTGGCCTAGGGTCCAGGGAGGCTCAGGCCAGGGTTTTAGGGCCTAGTTTTAGCCTTGGGCCTGGGCTGTCAGTGGCCTAGGGCTCTGCCTAAAGCTCAGTGGCCCAGCTCAGGCCTGGGCCCAGGTTTAGTGTTAAGATTTAGGGCCTGTGGCCTGCCAAGTAGGGCTCAGGCCCAGGGTCCAGATCAGGTATGTGGGGTTTAGGCCTAGGCTCAGGTCAGTGATAGTTCTTAGGATCAGATTCAGGCCCAGGGTTTATAGCCTGTTCCAGGGTCAGTGGTGATCTGTTTAGCAGGTAGGTTAGTGGTAGGGCCTTTAGGGTTTAGTAGGTTTAGTCTAAGTCAGTTTAGGCCTAGGGCTCAGTCTGTCCAAGTTTAGTTTAGTTTAGGGTTTTTTTTTTTAACAAAGATAAAAGATTAATATTTCTTCTTTTGATTTCATCATCCAAGTAACACACTAAGTTTTCTAAGACATAAGTGGCACATAGATGAGAAATGAGCATGCATAAAATCAAAACCCTAGATAACTAGAATCTCCATTATAAAGACACAATTTCATAACCAATGATCCACGACCCTTCTTTAGTTTCTTTCCAATCAAAACCACCCCCCTCGAAGTTGTGGGATCCATCATGATATCCCTGATCTCTATCTCCTCCACCACTACGCTTTTAACTCTATCACTCCTCCTATTTATAATGACCATCTGCTTCATCACCACCTATAATCCACCAGTGCCCTCCCGACTTCTCACCACTACTACACCTCAGCCGCTTTATTTTTGCTTCCACCGCCAGATTTAGACTCTTATAGCCTTAGTTTCATTGTGGTTGTTTAATGTCGCGTTCGCCAAAGCAATACGTAACTGAACGAAGTAATA
>JAKCPB010000729.1:0-66148 GCA_021442155.1 Cymbidium sinense | reverse complement strand
GTTTAGTTAGTTGAATTGGTTAATTAGTTTAGGGATTAGGATTTAGGGTTTAGGTTTAGGTATAGATTATTAGTTAGTTTTAGTTAGTTAGGTTTTATTAGTTAGTTTAGTTAGTTTAGGTTTAGTTATTAGTTAGTTTATTTAGTTTATTAATTATTAGTTTAGTTTATTAGTTTAGTTTTAGTTTAGTTATTAGTTTGGTTATCAGTTTTAGTTAGTTTATTAGTTATTAGTTTAGGTTTAGGGTTTAGGTTTAGTTTAGTTTATTAGTTTTAGTTAGGTTTAGAGTTTAGAGTTTTTAGTTAGTTAGTTTTAGTTAGTTTAGGGTTTAGGGTTTAGGTTTAGTTATTATTAGTTTAGTTTTAATCTAGGTTAGTTAGTTAGTTAGGTTAGTTTGTTTAGTTTTAGCTTTTATTTAGTTAGTTTTAATTATTAGTTAGTTGTATTAGTTTTATTAGTTTTAGTTAGTTTTATTAGTTATTTAGTTTAGTTATTTAGGTTTTAGTTTTATTAGGTTTAGTTTTTTATTTAGTTAGTTATTAATTTAGGGTTTAGGGTTTAAGTTTTTAGTTAGTTTTTTAGGGATTAGGTTTTTTTTAGTTTTAGTTTAGGTTTAGGGATTAGGTTTTCATTTAAGGAATAGGTTTTAGTTTTAAGTTTAGTTTATTAGGTTTATTAGTTATTATTAGTTAGCTTAATTAGTTTAGTTAGTTTAGTTATTTAGTTAGTTTGTTTTAGTTTTAGTTATTAGTTTTCATTACTTATTAATTATTTGTTTATTATTATTAATTTAGGTTTTAGTTTAGGGTTTAGGGTTTAGGGTTTAGGTTATTTAGTTTTAGTTATTAGTTTAGGTTTTAGTTATTATTAGTTTATTAGTTAATTTATTTAGTTATTAGTTATTAGTTAGATTTAGGGTTTAGGTTTAGTTAGTTTTAGTTTAGTTTATTAGTTATTAATTAGTTTAGTTAGTTTAATTTTATTAGTTTTTAGTTAGTTTTTAGGTTTAGTTTAGTTATTAGTTTTTTAGTTTAAGTTTTTAGTTAGTTAGTTATTAGTTTAGTTTTAGTTTTAGTTTAGTTAGTTTTAGTTTGTTTAGTTTATTAGGTTTAGGTCTACTTAGTTTAGTTTTTGTTTTTAGTTTAGTTATTAGTTTTAGTTTTATTAATTTATTAGTTTAGTTCAGTTTAGTTTTATTAGTTATTATTAGTTAGTTTAGTTATTAGTTTAGTTTAGGGTTTAGGGCTTAGGGTTTATGGTTTAGGTTTAGTTTAGTTATTAGTTAGGTTTAGGTTTTAGTTTTTATTATTAGGGTTTAGGTTTAGGTTTAGGTTTAGTTAGTTTTATTAGTTCTATTAATTTATTAGTTTCATTATTTATTAGTTTAGGTTTAGGTTTTAGGTTTTTTAGTTATTAGTTAGTTATTAGTTTATTAAGTTTATTAGTTTAGGTTTTATTATTTATTTTTAGTTATTAGTTATAGTTATTAGTTTAGTTTTTATTTATTAGTTTTATTATTATTTAGTTTTAGTTAATTAGTTTATTAGTTAATTAGTTTAGTAAGTCTAATTAGTTTAGTTTAGTTATTAGTTTTGTTATTATTAGGTTTAGTTATTAATTAGTTTTAGTTAGTTAGTTAGTTTAGTTATTAGTTTATTAGGTTTAGGTTAGTTATTAGTTTAGCTTTATTAGTTTTAGTTATTATTAGTTTTAGTTAGTTTAGTTTAATTATTTTTTGGTTTAGGGTTTAGGGTTTGGGTTTACTTTAGGTTTAGATATTTATTAGTTTAGTTAGTTTAGTTATTAGTTTAGTTAGGTTTTTAGTTAGTATAGTTTTTTTGTTTAGTTTAGTTTAGTTATTAGTTTAGTTATGGTTTAGGGTTTAGGTTTAGTTTAGTTAGTTTAGGTTTAGGTTTAGGTTTAGGGTTTAGGGTTTATTAGTTAGTTTAGTTTAGTTTAGTTAGTTAGTTTAGTTTTATTGGTTTTTATTAGTTATTATCAGTTTAGTTTATTAGTTAGTTAGGTTTAGGGTTTTTTAGTTTAGTTAGTTTAGTTAGTTTTTTAGTTAGTCAATTAATTAGCTTTTAGTTAGTTTAGTTACTTTTAATTATTATAGTTTTATTAGTTATTAGTTTAGGTTTAGGGTTTAGGTTTAGGTTTAGGTTTATGGTTTAGTTTTAATTATTAATTTTAATTATTAATTTAGTTAGTTAGTTAGGTTTAGTTAGTTATTAGGTTTTATTAGTTGATTAGTTTATTAGTTATTAGTTATTTATTTAGTTTAGTTTAATTAGTATATTATTAGTTTAGTTATTAGTTATTATTAGTTTAGTTTATTAGTTTTAGTTTAGTTTTAGTTTTATTTAGGTTTTAGGGTTTAGGTTTAGTTATTAGTTTTTTAGGTTTAGGTTTAGTTTTGTTTAGTTTAGTTATTAGGTTTAGGTTTAGTTATTAGTTTTAGTTATTTTAGATAGTTTCATTAGTTTAGTTTTAGTTTAGTTAGTTAATTTTATTAGTTTTATTAGTTTAGTTAGTCTTATTAGTTTATTAGTTTAGTTTAGTTAGGTTATTAGTTTTATTTATTAGTTTTTAGTTTAGGTTTTAGGGGGGTTTAGGCATTTTAGGGTTTAAGTTTTGTTTATTTTTAGTTATTAGTTTAGTTTATAGTTAATTAATTAGTTTAGATTTTTGTTTAGTTTAGTTAGTTAAGATTTAGGTTTAGTTTTAGTTTAGTCTAGGTTTAGGTATAAGTTTAGGTTTAGGTTTAGGTTTAGTTTAGTTATTAGTTTAGGTTTATTAGTTTAGGGGTTTAGGTTTAGGTTTAGGTTTAGTTTTTTTAGTTTTTAGGTTTAGCTTTTTTTAGTTAGTTTATGTTTAAAGTTTATTATTAGTTTTATTAGTTATTTTCATTTATTAGTTTTATTTGGATTAGTTAGTTTATTAGTTTTATTATTAGTTTAGTTTTAAATTTAGTTTAGTTAATTAGTTAGGTTTAATTTTTTAGTTTTAGTTATTAGTTTAGTTTAGTTTAGTTTTTTAGGTTTTATTTAGTTTTAGTTTTAGTTTAGTTTTTAGGTTTAGGTTTAGCGTTTAGGGTTTAGGTTAGTTTTATTAGATTTATTAGTTTTAGTTTTATTAGTTTTATTATTATTTTTTAGTTTATGTTTTAGTTTAGTTTAGTTAGTTTAGTTTTTTTTGTTTTAGTTTAGTTTAGTTATTAGCTTATTAGCCTAGGTTTTAGTTTATTAGTTATTTGGGTTTTTATTAGTTTATTAAGTTTAGTTTTTGTTTAGTTAGGTTTAGGTTTAGGGTTTAGGTTTAGAGTTTAGGGTTTAGGGTTTAGGGTTTAGCTTTTAGTTTCTAGTTTATCAATTTATTAGTTTAGTTTTATTAGATTTGGTTTAGTTTAGTTATTAGTTTATTAGTTTAGTTTAGTTTAGGGTTTAGGGTTTAGGTTTATTAGTTTATTAGTTAGTTTATTAGTTATTTATTAGTTATTAGTTTATTAGTTTTAGTTTAGGCTTATTTAGTTAGTTTAATTTTATTAGTTTAGTTATTTGGTTTAGGGTTTAGGTTTAGGGGGTTTAGGGTTTAGGGTTTAGATTTAGTTTTAGTTTAGTTTTAGTTTTTCATTTTAGGTTTAGGGTTTAGGGTTTAGGGTTTAGATTTAGGGTTTAGGTTCATGTTTAGGTTTAGTTTAGTTTAGTTATTAGGTTTAGTTTAGTTAGCTTTATTACTTTAGTTATTAGTTAGTTTAGTTAGTTTAGTTTTAGTTTAGGTTTAAGTTTAGGTTTTAGTTTAGTTTTATTAGTTTAGGGTTTAGGTTTAGGTTTTAGTTTTATATTATTATTACTTTTTATTTAGTTAGTTTAGTTTAGTTATTAGTTTAGGGTTTAGGTTCAGGGTTTAGGTTTAGGGTTGAGTTAGTTTTAGTTTAGTTTAGTTTATTAGATTTAGGTTTAGGGTTTATGGTTTAGGTTTTGTTTAGTTAGTTCAGTTTAGTTAGTTATTAGTTTAATTTTTAGTTATTACGATTTAAGGGTTTAGGTTTATTATTTTAGTTAGCATTAGTTTTAGTTTTAGTTTTAGTTTTAGTTATTAGTTTAGGTTTAGGATATTAGTTAGTTAGTTTAGGTTTAGGTTTAGCTTTAAGTTTCTAAGGTTTAGGTTTCTAGGTTAATTTAGTTAATTAGGTTTAAGTTTATTTAGTTTTAGTTATTAGGGGTTTAGGTTTAGTTTTAGTTTTGGTTTAGTTTAGTTTAGTTAGTTTAGGTTTAAGTTTAGGTTTTATTAGGTTTTAATAGGTTTAGGTTTAGGTTTAGGTTTAGGTTTAGGTTTAGTTATTAGTTTTAGTTTAGTTATTAGTTTAGTTAGTTTAGTTTAGGGTTATTAGGTTTTGGTATAGTTTAGTTTAGTTAGGTTTGGGGTTTAGGTTTAGGTTATTAATTAGTTTTGGTTTAATTAATTTAGTTTTATTAGTTTAGGTTTAGGTTTGTTATTAAGTTTAGGTTTAGGTTTTTGTTAGTTAGTTAGTTTAGGTTTTAGGTTTTGTTAATTAGTTATTAGTTAGTTTATTTAGTTTTAGTTTATTAGTTAGTTAGTTTTATTAGTTTAATTATTAGGTTAGTTAGTTATTAGCTAGTTATTAGTTAGTTTAACTAGTTAATTAGTTAGTTTAGAGTTTAGGGTTTAGTTTTAGGTTTAAGGTTTAGGTTTAGTTTATTTAGTTATTAGTTAGTTAGTTTAGTTTAGCTTAGTTATTAGTGTTATTAGTTTAATTAGTTTATTAGGTTTAGTTTAGTTATTAGTTTTATTAGTTTAATTAGTTTATTAGGTTTAGTTTTGTTATTAGTTTAGTTTTAGTTTAGGTTTAGGGTTTAGGGTTTATGATTTAGGTTTAGAGTTTGGGGTTTAGGTTAGTTAGTTTAGTTTAGTTTTAGTTTAGTTTTATTAGTTATTAGTTAGTTTTAGTTTTATTAGTTATATTAATTAGTTTTAGTAGTTAGTTAGTTAGTTTTAGTTAGTTGAGGTTAGTTTTACTAGTTTAGTCTAGTTAGGATTTAGTTATTAGGGTTTAGGGTTTAGGTTTTTAGTTATTAGTTATTTAGTTATTTTGTTTTAGTTAGTTATTTAGTTTAGTTTAGGTTTAGTTTATTAGTTTTAGTTAGTTTTAGTTAGGTTTATGGTTTAGTTTTTTTAATTAGTTTTATTATTAGTTTAGTTTTATTAGTTATTAGTTTTAGCTTTTTTATTACTTATTAGGTTTAGTGTTTATTTAGTTAGTTTAGGTTTAGGATTTAGTTTAGTTTAGTTTATTAGGTTTAGGTTTAATTTTAGTTTATTAGTTAGTTTAGTTTAGTTTAGTTTAGTTTATTAGTTTAAGTTTATGTTTTTAGTTTAGTTATTAGTTTTAGTTTTTAATTTAGGGTTTAGGGTTTAAGGTTTAGGTTTAGGATTAGGTTTTAGGTTGTTAGTTTAGTTTAGTTATTAGTTTTTATTAGTTTATTAGTTTATTAGGTTTTAGTTAGTTTTAGTTTTAGTTAGTTTATTAGGTTTAGGGTTTAGGGGTTTAGGTTTAGTTTGGTTTAGTTAGTTTATTAGTTTTTAGTTATTTTAGTTTTATTTGTTTATTAGGTTTAGGGGTTCAGGGTTTATGTTTAGGGTTTAGGTTTAGTTAGTTTAGTTTATTTATTTAGTTAGTGTATTAGTTAGTTTAGGTTATTATTAGCATTATTAGTTTATTAGTTTAGTTATTATGAGTTTTAGTTTAGTTAGTTTTTTGAGTTTAGTTAGGTTTAGGGTTTAGGGGTTTAGGGTTTAGGGTTTAGGGTTTAGGGTTTTTTTATTTTAGTTAGTTTAGTTTAGTTTAGTTTGATCGGTTAGGTTTTAGTTCTTGTTTAGTTTAGTTTAGTTAGTTAATTTTATTAGTTTTTAGTTTAGTTTATTAGTAGTTTATTAGTTTAGTTTAGTTATTAGTTTAGTTATTAGTTTATTAGTTTAGTGTATTTTAGTTTAGTTATTATTTAGTTTAGTCAGTTTAGTTATTAGTTTAGGGTTTAAGGTTTAGGGTTTAAGTTTAGGTTCAGGGTTTAGGTTTAGGTTTAGGTTTAGTTTAGTTATTAGTTATTAGTTTAGGATTATGGTTTTGTAGTTTTATTAGTTTTATTAGTTTATTAGTTTTACTTGGTCAAAACATAGGTTAGACTACTTTGGTAGAACATGGAAGAACAAATGCAAAAGCTCTCAATCAAGATCAGGACTAGGATTCGGTATAGTGGGTCCAGTCGAAGATGATGCCTTAGTCATCATCATTTGGAATCGATAGGTTATTTTCAAATCACATTAAATCATATGAGGAGTTATGCTTAAAACTTCATATGATAAATGATTATAAAGTCAAGGTGCCTTTGCCGAGTTGAAGAAGAGATCAACTCAACCATCGATGTGCTCAAGGAAATCAACTTAAGAATTGAAGAAGATCCATGCCTGACATACATCGGTTCTTTATTGAATGAAATTGAAACCAATGACTTAGTTAGGCTATTGGTGAGTTTAAGGATTTTGCATGGAGTTATGAAGAGATACACGGATTGGCTCGGCTGGTGGTGTCATAAACTAGCAGAGCCTTGCTAACCTATCAAGCAGCACCTAGATGCATGTGATTAGACATAGAATAGGTCATTTCTAAAGTCATTGATGTTGGCTTCACCTGGAAGAAAAATAACCTACACGGTTAGCCAACATCATAGTTAAAAAAAATGGCCAAATTCACATTCGTCAATTTTAGGGATTTAAATAAGGCATGTCCAAAAGATGAATTTCTACTAATCCCGGATGGTGGACATTACCTCATCTCATGCGACCTTCTCTTTCATGGATGGCTCATCGGATATAACCAAATAATGATGGCCCCGAAGATGAAAAAACACGCTTTTAGAACCCCGATCAGAATCTATTACTATAAGGTCATGCCTTTATTAAAATGCACGTACATACCGGTGAGCTATGACTAGAATCTTTGATAAACTCATTCATCATCAAGTCAAGTGCTATGTCGATGATCTTGTGGTCAAAAGTTGAAAATAGGAATACCATCTCTTCGACTTAAGAGTAGTTTTCAAACAGTTAAGATAATTTAACCTCAAAGTGAACCCCTTGAAGTGTTCATTCAGAGTAGCTTCAGAGTAATTCCTTGGGTTTGTTGTCTGACATTACGGAATCGAAATCGATATAGAGAAGATCAAGGCGATATTAGAAATGCACCCCATAAAATTTTAACTCAACTCAGATCATTCCAAGGGTGGTTGGCATATCTAAAATGCATTATATCCAACCTATTAGGATGGTGTCAGCCATTCTCAGCACTTGCCAAAAAGTATGCCAAGTTTAAGTTGGATGACAAGTGTGAGCTTGCCTTCGAAGACATCAACCATTACTGATGCGTTGGTTCTAGCGACCCTATCAGGTCAAGCGCTCATACATTACCTTTGCTACATTAGACGACTCCCTTGGTGCTTTGTTCGCCCAAGCCAATGACGAAAGGAAGGAAAATGCACTCTACTACCTCTGCTATCGTCTAATCTCTGCGGAGGCTAATTATCCACCCATTGAGAAGCATTGCCTAGCTTTAATCTTTGCATCCCAAAAGTTACAACATTACATGCTTCCTCATAAGGTGAACTTAATCTTTAGGATCAATCCATTACAGTATCTCATGACATGGCTGACACTATCTAGATGGTTGGCACAATGGTCCATGATCCTCTCGCAGTTTGACATTACCTTCGTACCCCTCCATTCGATGAAAGGACAAGTGCTAGCAGATTTCTTAGCACACCAACTTGACTCTCTGCTTAGTGATGATCTCCCCGATGAACTAATCATGAACTTAGGGGATACTAGCATTCACCACTCAGAGATTTACTTTGATGGTGCGACTTCCTCTCAAAGAGGAGAAGAACCACAATCTATTATTCTATGAAAGGTAGGGGTAGGAATAGTTCTCTTTACTCTGGACCATGATGTGATGAGATTCTCATATCATATGTCCAATCTTTATACCAATAAAGAAGCCAAATATGAGGTTCTAATTACCAATCTTGAGTTAGTATTACTAACCATCCAGAACATCGACATCTTCAAGGATTCTCAACTAGTTATCAACCAAATCATTGGATCCTATAAGGTTATAAAAGCTCCATCACTAAGTACACCGAGTTGTTGGCAAATCCCAAAGGTTACCATTTATAAGATTCTTTGAGGAGAACATCATAGCATATGCTTTAGCCAAGCTTGCCAAGGATTTATCAGGAGGATGAGTCCATATAAATAAAGGTCCAAAATACAAGTCTTATCCCTTATTGATATTGAACTCATCAAAAGTACTCTCTTGAAGGAGTGGTTACCATTACGAAGAAGGGCGAGTTAGATTGAGGCAACCATTCATGGATTATTTAAATAAAAGCAAACTACCTGAGAAGTCTGCCCATCGGATGAAGAGAGCACTTTTCTACTCTTGTAGATGGTGTCTTGTCTTATGATCTTTGACCATATGTGGTTACATTGTTTAGACAAACATGTAGCCCATAAGATCGTGTGAGGTACACTCAAGATTATGTGGAGCCAACCATTCTCTGAAGATGAAAGCCAAAATTAAGAGACTAGGATACTACTTGTCGTCGATGATCAAAGATTGCATGGATTCGGCTTGGTGATGCCACCAATGTCAAATACGGTGTGGTCCTACAGCACCCAACATTCTACATCCTACATTGGCCTCATGGCCATTCAGTGTTGGGGTATCATAGTGGGTGATTGATCTTCTTCTAAGGTCATCGGTTCATCTTAGTTACTCTTGATTACTTTTCCAAATGGGGAAGGTGATTACGCTCGAGGTCACATCTTAGCATGTGCTTCAATTTTTTAAGAACCATATCATTATATAGGTTTGAAGTGTCTCGATGAATTATATTTGATAATGATGCGCATTCAAGAGCAGATCAACAACTTTGAAGACATAACATAGATTGGAGATATTCTACCATCAACTACTCGAAATAGCTTAAGCCTTCAACAAAACTATCATCCAAATTTGAAGAAGACACTTTCGGCATAACATGAGCATTTAGTTGAAGCCTTGTGGGCCACCTCTTCCTTAGTCTACTCCTTTCTTCTTAGTGTATGGTCTACCATTAGAAGTCCAACTCCCATCACTAAGATGGGTAAAGATCACAATAGAGCAAAATGTTAAGTTGCGAAAAGCTTGAAGGTTTGGAGGAGAGATGCTTGTGGGCCAAAAGCCAAATGATTCAAGCTCACTTTCCATAGCTTCTAAGTTATTCCATGGCATGTTGAACTCACTTGGGAAGGTCCTTTTTCATACCAAGGAGGATCTTATTAGCTTATTAATCATAAGGGGAGCTGTGCTTCCAATCAATGGGCTCTACTTAAAAAAATATTATAAATCATATTTGAAAATAATTATCATCAATGAAAATTTCTTTTTGAATTCAATCTCTTCCATGTTGATAGTATTCTTGTTTGTGAATTCGCCATGATGTGTTCAGGATAGGTGTAAGGAACCCGAGTGGCATCCTATCCTTCATCGACACAAACACAAACTACACACAAACATATAAAATAAACACATATCTTTTCTCTCGGGCTACTTTGAGTTGATATAACGGCCCCTACAACACTCACTCAATAGCTACTCTAGGTCAGGCTGACGTATTACCATGGTAGTGTGTCACCCCAATGGTTTTCTTGCTTTGGAGGATGTAAGTCTGCTATGCTTTCCTTCTTTACTTGGCCATTATACACTGACAAGCACCTTGTTAGTTTGGTAGGCCTTATTGCATGGCTGGTAAGCTACCTCATGTTGGCTTCATTTAAGAGGATGTGAGTCTGCAATGCTTTCTTCTTAGATTAGCCTTCATGCACTGATTGGGTTGAGTATATTTGAAGTTTAGGATAAGTCCACTAGTGGCTCCATCCCTCCTGACTACTTCAAGTATGGGTCTAGTCCTTCCTCGAGCAACCCGCTTAGTAGTCGCTCTAGGTCAGACAACATACATCCCCGATGATGACTATCTTGATGATCAGTTCCACTTGGAAAGTTGTATGCCTACATGCTTTCTTTCTAGATTGATCATTGTACACTGACGGGCATGTCAGGTTGGTAGGTTCTTATTATGCTAATGGATACACCACCCATGCTAACGGATACACATTAGGTTGGTTGGTTCTTGCACCTTAGAATACACCATTCATGGTAGATGTAAGTCTGCTTTTCTCCTTGAGTTGGCCACCGTACACCTATAGGCTTTCTTTTATGGGGTTCAGGATAATGCCCCTAGCAGCACCTCCCCTATGGGCACTATATTTGGATCATGTCCTTTTTGACCCCATTTAGACACTACTCGGGTTACTATCAGAATGGACAGTTCCCCTTTCTGAGTAATGACCCTTGTGGTTGGAGAATCCATCCTATGGATGTGCATATTCTCCCTTGGTCCAATAAATCTGAGATAGGTCAAGGCTGACATAGCCCCTTCTCAGTGTGGTCCCTCGCACACCAACAAGGTCCACGTAAACATATAAATAAAATATATATTCACTTGTGGATTAGGAGGACACCCCTAATGGTACTTTTCCTAAGCAGACATCCTATCTTTAGGGCAGTGTCAACAAAACTCCCAATTGGAATCGTACTCTTGGGTTGATATAAGTCCCAGGCATTCACTTTCGAGTCAACCCTAAGTCGGGTTTGATTTGTTGTGCTAATCAGGTCACCTGTTCCTTTTAGAAGATGTAATTACACACCTTCTTCTTAGCAGTCATTGCACACTAAAGGAAACCCCTTAGGTTGGATAGGTCTACCCCTCGGCGAGTAGACTATCGCTTTGGATTTATAAATCTAAGGTAGGATAAGTCCGATATATCCCCTTCTCAGTCAGTCCATTACACACCGACATGATCCATAAATTAAATCTATTAAATTTGATTGAGGTCACATCCCCAGATATGCCCTCAATTCAAAATCAAACTAAACCAAACAAACCATATCAAATCACATGAAATTAAAATAAAATTAATCCTAACTACTTTTGAGTTGACATAAGTCCCCGGCGACATTCACTTCACCTAGGTCATGTTTAATTTATTGTGCAGCAGGTCACCCATTTGTTCCTTGCTTTGGAAGATGTAAGTCTGCTATGCCTTCTTCTAGCACAACCATTGCACATCGAAAACCCCTTAGGTTGGCTAGCTACCCCACAACCGATAGACTATCCCTTTGGATTTGTAAACTGGTAGGTCAAGGCGATATATCCCCTTCTCGGTGGGTCCATCAGCACCAATAGGTTTTATATATTAACTTCAGTTAAATTAAACTCAATGATTTTCCCCAATGAGTTAAATCACACCCTTCTCCCCAGTGGAACCCTAAATCATATATAAACAATTCAAGAGAACAAATCAAATTCAAAACCAACCTCTCTGGTGGAGTAAAATTAAACCAACTTCCCTAGTAGAGTCTAAATCATAGAAATCAACCAAACTCTTATCCCTAGTGGATAAATCCCCAAACAATTCTATGAAATCAAATTCAAATCCAATCCCGAGAGCACACGCTTCCCAGTGGAAGGCTCATATACTCGATCCCAATGGACTCGAGCCCATATCTCTAGCGATATGCTTCCATTAATTAAAACAAAATAAATTAAAGTTGATTCAATCTTAATCCCTAATGGATTATAGATTCTTATCCAATGGATCTTCTTTCCATAAATCATATAAATAAATCAAATTCAAACCTTATTATAGTAGATTTCCTCTTTTAGGCCCTCGACATAGACCCTCACATGTCATGTCCAATGCATGTGTGATCCCTAGATCTCCCTCCATGTCTTGACATGAAATTCTCATCAAATCTTATTTCTTCTCTTATGCACCTTTAATACTTTAACCAAAAGCTAACAATGTATTTTCAAATTACATCATCTTAACATTGCAATCAACATTTTATGATTTATGTGCAAGTCAAACTAACTAAAGAATATCATGCTAAACATATTATAGTGTGAATTAACACATTATATTATATTATAATATATGATGTTATATTATAATTTGCTATAATATAATATATTGTCCAACATTACACCTCATAAGAATCACTTAACAAGAACAAATAATAAAGTTTTCTCAAAATATGAATAATGTTCATTTTGAATGTAAATTTGTTATTTTTCTATTAGAAATGGTACAAAATAGCATAATTTTGGTGTTGCTTCTTAGTGTGTGTCATGAATTTGGCCAAATTTTTCCATGTCAACCTTTAAATTAACATTTTTATGAGTTTTGACCTAATGTATTATAACATAAGTAAAACAGACTAAAATATACAATAACATTTAGTAACACACTACAACATTCATATATATGTGAAGTTATATTTTTTATGTATATTATATTTTGATATGCTTTCATATAATATATTATCTTACATTACACCTTAAAATGAATCACTTTAAGGAAAATATTTATAAAATTTGGTTGAAAAATGAACATTTATTTTGGATGAAAAATTCCATTCTTTTGATTAAATGACACACCATAGCACACCCCCAATGATGTTCCCTAAAGCTTACCTTAAATTTGGCCAAATCCCATCATCTCAACCTATAAATCAGTATTTTTAGTGTAGGATCGACCGCATGATTGTAAAATACTAAAATAATTTAAAATGTGTAGAACAATATATTATGATATATGATGATATACTATGCTACAACATATAATATTTATTTTAAACATAAAATCTTACTTTTAATTACATGTGGCATAGCACACCTTTGGTAATTCCACTTAAAATTCAAATTTAACAAATTTCATCATCTAATTTATTAAATCAATATTTTTATGATTTATATTAAATATAGACAATACCATAATATACTAAATAATTTCAAAACATTATAACATCCAAAACAAATCACTACATGCTCAAATATATGATACTACATTATACTATAATATATGGTATTATAATATGATTTAGGGTATTCAAATCTCTAATAGTCAAGGAAAAGTCTCTTGAATACATTTTTTTTAGCTACCATAACTATGATAGGAATAGGTCATTCTTTAGATCTACTCTAATGATATCTTAATATCTTAATTCATTTAGGGTTAATTTAGGTTAGTTTAGTTTAGGGTTAGTTGGGTTAGGGTTTAGGGTTTATAGTTTTTAGGTAGGTTTAGGGTTTAAGGTTTGGGGTTTAGGGTTTATAGTTTAGGGTTATAGTTTTAGGGTTTAGGTTTAGGTTTTAACGTTCAAGGTTTAGGGCTTATGGTTTAGAGTTTTAGGGTTTAGGGTTTGGAGTTTAGGGTTTAGGATTTAGGGTTTAGGGTTTAGGGTTTAGTGTTTAGGGTTTAGGGTTTAGGGTTTAGGGTTTAGGGTTTATAGTTTTAGTTTAGTTTAGGATTAGGGTTTAGTTTAGGTTTAGGTTTTTTAGGTTTAGGTTTAGGGTTTATTTTTAGTTTAGTTTAGGGTTTAGGAGGGTTTAGGTTTATTTTTTTTTTAGAGAACAAATCTCTTAAACTAAACTAAATTAAATCTGAACCTTAAATCTAAATCTAAATAAATCTAAACTAAACCTAAATAAACTAAATCTAAACTCTAAAATCTAAACTAAATCTAAAAATTTAAACTAAATCCAAATCTAAACTAATTCTAAACTAAATCTAAACTAAACTAAACTAAACTAAGTCTAAACTAAATCTAAAAATCTAAACAAAATATAAAAAAAATCTAAACAAAACTAAAATCTAAATGTAAACTAAATCTAAAATCTAAATCTAAAAAAAACTAAACTAAATCTAAAAATCTAACCAAATCTAAAAAAAACTAAACTAAATCTAAAATCTACTAAATAAACTAAAAATCTAAACTATAAAGAAAAAAAAAACTAAACTAAGTCTAAATATAAAATAAACTACTAAACTAAATTTAAAATCTAAACTAAATAAATCTAAACAAAAAAAATCTAAACTAAAATAAACTCTAAACTAAATCACAAAATCTAAAAAAATCTAAACTTAACTAAATCTAAAAATAAACTAAAATCTAAATCAAAACTAAACTAAATCTAAACTAAATCTAAACTAAATATGAAAACAAAATAAAAAATCTAAACTAAAATATAAATCTAACCTAAACTAAATCTAAAAATTTTAAAGATACTAAAATAATTTAAAATGCATAAATAATATATTATGATATATGATATACTTTGCTATATAAAATTTATTTTGAACATAAAATCTTACTTTTAGACTATAACATAGCACACCTTTGACTACTACAACATAGTTCCCACTTCAAATTTAAAAAATTTCATCATCTGATTTATTAAATCAATATTTTTATGATTTATAATAATATAGACTATAGGACATAATACCATAATATACTAAAACATTTCAAAACATCTTATAACATCCAAAAACACATCACTACATTCTAAAATATATGATGCTACATTATACTATAATATATTGTATTATAATATGATTTAGGGTTTGGGTTTAGGGTATTCAAATTCTAATAGTCAAGGAAAAGTCTCTTGAAGACATTTTCTTTAGCTACCATAACTATGTTAGGAATAAGTAATTCTTTAGATCTACTTCTAATGACATCTTTATTCAAGTTTAGTATTTAGGGTTTATGGTTAGGGTTTAGGGTTAGTTTAAGGTTTAGGGTTTAGGGTTTGGGGTTTAGGGTTTAGAATTTAAGGTTGTAAGTTTTAAGGTTTAGGGTTTAAGGTTTTACGGTTTAGGGTTTAGGGTTTAGGGTTTTAGGGTTTAAGATTTATGGTTTAAGGTTTAGGGTTTAGTCTTAGTGTTTAGGGTTTAGGGTTTAGGGTTTATGGTTTAGGTTTTATGTTTAGAGTTTAAGTTTTAGTTTAGGGTTTAAGGTTTATTTTTTAAGGCTTATTTTTTTAACATTTCTTCTTTTTAATTTCATCAACCAAGTAGCACCCCAAGTTTTCTAAGAGATAAATGATGGCATAGATCAAAAATAAGCATTCATAGAGTAAATCAAAACCTAAGATAAGTACATAATTTCTACTATAAAGACAGTTCCATAAGCTGGTCAGATCAGGTTCTTGATTTCTTTGTGTCCCATGAGAACCACCCTCTCAGTAGTGGGATCCTCCATCATATCCCAGATCTCTCCTTCTGCCACCTCCATGGCTATAACCTCCGTCTCCTCCTCCATATCCACCATTACTCCAACCACTACCTCCATATCCAGCACCTTGATCCCCATCACCAATGCAATAGCCTCCTCACCATCACCACCGGCTAGCTAGTTGATAGTCATGTTCCTGCCATCAAGGTTCAACCCATTCTTAGGGTTTAGGGTTAGTTTAGGGCTTAGGGTTTATGGTTAGTTTAGGGTTTAGGGTATGGGGTATCGGGTTTAGGGTTGTAGGTTTTAGGGTTTACGGTTTAGGGTTTAGGGTTTTAGGGTTAAGGGTTTTAAGGTTTAGGGTTTAGAGTTTAGGGTTTTAGGGTTTAGGGTTTTAGGGTTTAGGGTTTAGGATTTAGGGTTTAAGGTTTAGAGTTTAGGGTTTAGATTTTAGGGTTTTAGAGTTTAGGGTTGTAATAGGTTTATTTTTAGTTGAGTTTTATTTTTATTTTATTTTTTGGGTTTAGGTTTTATTTTTTTTTATTTTTTTTTAGTTTAGGTTTAGGTTTATTTTATTTTTTTTAGGTTTAGGTTTAGGTTTTATTTTAGTTATATTTTTAGGTTTTATTTTTTTTGTTAAGGTTTAAGTTTATTTTTATAATTTATTTAGGTTTAGGTTTAGTTTATTTTAGGTTTAGTTTATTTTGTTTAGATTTAGGTTTATTTTATTTTTTTATTTTATTCTTATTTTAGGTTTAGTTTTATTTTATTTTAGGGGTTTAGGTTTATTTTATTTAATTTTACATTTAGTTTTTTTAGGTTTAGGTTTTTATTTGTTTCATTTTATTTTATTTTAGGTTTATTTTATTCTTAGTTTTATTTATTTAGGTTTTATTATTTTAGTTTAGTTTATGTTTTATTTATTTTATTTTAGTTTACTTTTATTTTTTATTTTTATTTTTTTTTAAGTTTAGGTTTATGTTTTAGTTCAGTTTTATTTTATTTTATTTTTTTATTTTAGTTTAGGTTTAGGTGTTTTATTTATTTTATTTTTAGGTTTTATTTAGTTTAGTTTTAGGGTTTAGGGTTTAGGTTTAGAGGTTAGTTTAGGTTTAGCATTTAGAGTTTAAGATTAGTTTAGGGTTTAGGTTTAGGTTAGTTTAGAGTTTAGGGTTTAGGTTTAGTTTATGGTTTAGGGTTAGTTTAGGGTTTAGGATTTAGGATTTAGGGTTTGGGCTTTAGGGTTTAGGGTTTAGGGTTTAGGGTTTAGGGTTGTAAGTTTAGGGTTTAGGGTTTAGGGTTTTAAATTTAGGATTTAGGGTTTAGGGTTTAGTGTTTACGGTTTATAGTTTAGGGTTTAGGTTTAGGGTTTAGGGTTTAGGGTTAAGTGTTTAGGGTTTAGGGGTTTATGGTTAAGGTTTTAGATTTATGGTTTATGTTCTAGTTTAGGTTTATAGTTTATGGTTTAGGGTTTAGGTTTTAAAGTTTTTTTAATAGAAAACTTTTATTCAACATTTCTTCCTTTTAATTTCATCAACCAAGTAGCATGTTTTTACAAGCGATGACATATACCAAAAATGAGCACCCATAGGGCAAATCAATAACCAAGATAAGTAAAAGCATCTATTATAAAGACCGCAGTTCCATAAGCGGATTGGATCATTCTTGATTTCTCCAATTCCCATTAGAACCACCCCTGCCTCTCAGTAGCAGGATATGCCATCATATCCCTGATCTCTCTCTTTCACCATGACCACAGTTGTTACCTCTGTCTCTCCTCCTGCCTATAACCACCACTGCTCTGACCACAACCTCGATATCCACTAGCACCTCCAGATCCCTCACCATCACTGTGATAACTGTCGCATCGCCTTTGCCTCCACCGGTCTGGGGACTGGAGTGATGTTTCTTATCAAGGTTATGCCCATTCTTAGGGTTTAAGGTTTAGAGATTTAGTGTTTAGGGTTTTAGGGTTTAGGGTTTAGGGTTTATGCTTAGGCTTAGGGTTTAGAGTTTAGGGTTTAAGGTTTAGGGTTAGTTTAATATTTAGGGCTTAGGGTTTTTTATGGTTTAGGGTTTAGGGTTTTGGGTTTTGGGTTTGGGGTAATAGGTTTAGGGTTGTAGGTTTAGAGTTTAGGGTTAATTTTATGGTTTAGGGTTTAGGGTTTAGAGTTTTTTTTTAAATTAAGTAAACTAGTAGGTTTAGGGTTATTTAGTTTATTTAGTTTATTTTTTGTTTATTTGACTTTATTATATTTTTTATTTTTATTTAGGTTTATTTTTTATTTTTATTTAGTTTAGTTTATTCATTTTAGTTTAGGTTTTTTAATTTTGTTTATCTTTTTAGTTAAGTTTATTTTTTAGTTGAGTTTTATTTTTATTTTATTTTTAGGTTTAGGTTTTATTTTTTACTTTTAGCTTAAAGTTTAGGTTTATATTTTAGGTTTTTTTTTATAGGTTTATTTTTAGGTTTTATTTTTTAGTTTAGGTTTAGGTTTAACTTTTAGTTGAGTTTTATATTTATTTTATTATATAGGTTTTGGTTTAACTTTTATTTTTAGGTTTTTATTTTATTTTTTTAGGTTTAGTTTATAAGTTCTTATTTTACATTTATTTTAGGTTTCTATTTTTTATTTTAGGTTTCAATTTATTTTTAGTTTATTTTATTTTATTTAGTTTAGGTTTAGGTTTAGGTTTATTTATTTTAGTTTAGTTTATTTTAGATTAGGTTTAGGTTTATTTTATTTTGTTTATTTTATTTTTATTTTAGGTTTAGGTAGTTTCAGTTTAGGGTTTACATTTTATTTTGATTTATTCTTGGGTTTTATTTTTAGGTTTATTTTTTAGGTTTAGGTTTTTATTTTATTTTATTTTTTTAGTTCTTATTTTATTTAGGTTTTTTATTATTTTAGTTTAGTTTAGGTTTTATTTTTTTATTTTAGTTTAGTTTATTTTTTATTTTATTTTATTTTTAGATTTAGGTTTATGTTTTAGTTTAGGTTTGTATTTTATTTTTTTAATTTTATTTTATTTAGGTTTTGGTTTTTTTATTTATTTACTTTTTCAATTTTAATTTGTTTAGGTTTTTATTTTATTTTATTTAGGTTTAGGATTTTTGATTTATTTAATTTTAGGTTTATTTAGTTTAGGTTTTTTTATTTATTTTATTTTTAGGGTTTGGGGTTTAGGGTTGTAGGTTTTAGGGTTTAGGGTTTAGCATTTCAGTTTAGGGTTTAAAGTTTAAGGTTTTAGGGTTGTAGGTTTCTGGGTTTAGGGTTTAGGGTTTAGGGTTTCCAGTTTAGGGTTTAAGATTTAGGGTTTTAGGGTTTAGAGTTTAGGGTTTAGGGTTTAGTGTTAGTTTAGGGTTTAGGGTTTTAGGTTTAAGGTTTATGGTTTAGGTTTTAGGTTTTAGGGTTGTAGGGTTTAGGGTTTAGTGTTTACGATTTTAGGTTTTAGGGTTTTGGGTTTAGGGTTTAGGGTTTAAGGCTTATGGCTTAGGTTTTTAGGGTTTAGGGTTATATGTTTAGGGTTTAGAGTTTTAGGATTTAGGGATCAGGGTTAGGTTTTTTTAAAATTAAATAAATTAAGGATTTAGTTTATTTTTTTATGTAGTTTTAATTTTATTTTAGGTTTATTTTTTTAAGTTTTATTTTTAGTTTAGGTTTAAGTTTATTTTTTTTAGGTTAATTTTTGGTTTTATTTATTTAGTTATAATTTTATTTTATTTTATTCTTATGTTTATTTTATTTTTATTTTAGTTTAAGTTTTTATTTATTTTATTTTTAGGTTTAGGTTTTAGTTTAGGTTTTTAATATTTTTTTATTTTTTTATTTAATTTAGGTTTAGGTTTTTTTATTTTAATTATTTTTATTTTTTATTTAGTTTAAGTTTAGGTTTTAAGGTTATTAGGGTTTAGGGTTTAGGGATTAGGGTTTAGGGTTTTAGGTTTAGGTTATTTTATTTAGGTTTAATGTTGCTTTAGGGTTTAGGTTTAGGGTTTAGAGTATTAGGGTTTTGGGTTTTAGGTTTAGGATTTAGGTTTAGGTAGGTTTTAAGTTTAAGGTAGGTTAGGTTTAGGGTTTAGAACTTAGGGTTTAGTTTGAGTATAGGGTTTAAGTTTTGTTTAAATTTAGGGTTTAGTTTAGGTTAAGGGTTTAAAATTTAAAGTTTAGGTTTAAACTTTAAAGTTTAGGTTTTAGGTTTAAGGTTTAGGTTTAAGGTTAGTTAGGGTTTAGGGTTTAGGGTTTTTAGGTTTAAGGTTTAGGTTTAAGGTTTAGGGTTTAGGTTTTAGTTTTAGGTTTAGGATTTAGGGTTTAAGTTTAAGTTTTAGGTTTTAGGATTATGGTTTAAGTTTAGTTTAGGTTTAGGTTTAGGGTTTAGTTTAGGTTTTAGGGTTTAGTTAGGGGTTTAGGGTAGTAGGTTTAGGTTTAGGGTTATTTTAGGGATAGGATTAGTGTTTTTTGTTTGATTTTTTTATTTTGTTTAAATTAAGTAAACTCATAGGTCTATATTTATTTAGTTTATTTTATTTTTATATTTTGATTTAGGTTTATTTTATTTTTATTTAGTTTATTTATTTCAATTTATTTATTTTAGTTTAGGTTTTTTTATTTTAGTTTTTTTTTTTTTTGTTTAGGTTTAGGTTTAGGTTTATTTTTTTAGTTTAGTTTTTTTTTTCTAGGTTTAAGTTTTATTTTTTTATTTTTAGGTTTAGGTTTCGATTTTATTTAATTTTTTTAGGTTTAGGTTTTAGGTTTTTTATTTAGATTTATTTTTAGGTTTTATTTTTTAGTTTAGGTTTAGGTTTATTTTTAGTTTAGTTTATTTTATTTAGATTAGGTTTATATTTTGGTTTAGTTTATTTTAGGTTTAGGTTTTATTTATTTTAGTTTAGTTTATTTTAGTTTAGGTTTAGGTTTATTTTATTTTGTTTATTTTATTTTTATTTTAGGTTTAGTTTTTTTTTAGTTTAGGGTTTATGTTTTATTCTTTTTATTTTTAGCTTTATTTTTTAGGTTTACATTTTTATTTATTTGTTATTTTATTTTATTTTAGGTTTATTTTATTTTTTATTTTATGTTTAGTTTTTATTTTATTTAGGTTTTCATTGTAGGTTTATTTTACTTTTAGTTTAATAGGTTTTATTTATTTTATTTCTATTTTATTTTTATTAGTTTATTTTATTTTATTTTTAGGTTTAGGTTTAGGTTTTAGCTTAAGTTATTATTTTATTTTATTTTATTTTTATTTAAGTTTAAATTTTTTATTTATTTTATTTTTAGTTTTTATTTAGGTTAAGCTTAGGTTTTTAGTTTTTTAGGGTATAGGGTTTAGGGTTTAGGGTTTTAGGTTTTAAGAATTTAGGGTTTAGGATTTATGGTATAGTGTTTAGGGTTTAGGGTTTGGGGTTAGGCTAAGGTTTTAAATTTCAGGTTTAGGGATTAAGGTTTAAGGTTTAGGGTTTGTTTATGATTTAGGGTTAGTTTAAGGTTTAGGGTTTAAGGTTTTTAGAGTATAGGGTTTTAAGTTAGTTTAGCATTTAGGTTTTAGTTTTATGGTTTAAGGTTTAGGTTTAGGGTTTAGATTTGATTTAGGAGTTTTAGGGTTTAGGAGTTTAGGGTTTAAGGTTTAGATTTAGGGTTTAAGGTTAGTTTAGTAGGTTTAAGGTTTTAGAGTTTAAGTTTAAGGTTTAAGGTTAGGGTTAGGAGTTTAGGGTTTAGAGTTTAGGTTTTGGTTTTAAGTTGGGGTTTAGAGTTTAGGTATTTTAGGGTTTAAGTTTAGGAGTTTGGTTTAGGTTTTAGTTTAGTTTAGGTTTAGTTTAGGATTAGGTTTAAGTTTAGGGTTTATGGTTTAGGGTTTAGTGTTTTACGGTTTAGGGTTTAGGGTTTATGGTTTAGAGTTTAGGGTTAGTTTAAGGTTTAGTGTTTAGGGTTTAGGTTTTAAAGTTTAGGGTTTTAGGGTTTTTTGGGTTTTTGGGTTTTAAGCTTTAAGGTTTAGAGTTTAGGGTAGTAGGTTTAGGATTTAGAGTTGAGGGTTTAAAGGTTTAGGGGTTTAGGGTAGTGTTTTTTATTATTTTTTTATTTTTAATATTTTTATTTTTTTTATTTTTTTAATTAAGTAAACTAGTTGGTTTAAGTATATTTAGTTTATTTTTTATTTATTTTAATTTATTTTATTTTCTATTTTGATTTAGGTTTATTTTGATTTTTATTTAGTTTACTTTATTTATTTTAGGTTTATTTATTTTAGTTTAGGTTATTTATTTTAGTTTATTTTTTAGGTTTAGGTCTAGGTTTAGGCTTATTTTTTAGTTATTTTTTATTTTTATTTTATTTTTTAGGTTTAGGTTTTACTTTTTATGTTTAGGTTTATGTTTGGGTTTTAGATTTTTATTTTAGGTTTATTTCTAAGTTTCATTTTTTGTTTAGGTTTAGGTTTATTTTTAGTTAATTTTATTTTATTTAGTTATGTTTAGGTTTAGGTTTTATTTAATTTAGTTTAGTTTATTTTAATGTATGTTTACTTTTATTTTATCTTTATTTCAAGTTTTATTTTATTTTAGTTTAGGGTTCATGTTTTGTTTTTTATTTATTTTTAAGTTTTATTTTTAGGTTTATTATTTATGTTTAGGTTTTTATTTAGATTTTATTTTATTTTATTTTAGGTTTATTTTATTTTTATTTTAGGTTTAGTTTTTACTTGATTTATGTTTTTTTAGTTTAGTTTAGATTTTATTTATTTTACTTTATTTCACTTTTTTTATTTAATTTATTTTCTTTTGAGGATCTGGTTTAGGTTTTGTTTTTAGTTTATGTTTTTATTCTTTTTTATTTTTTATTAAATTTTGGTTTAGGTTTTATTTATTTATTTCATTTGTAGGTTTTATTTAGTTTAGGTTTAGGTTTTTAGCTTTTTAGTGTTTAGGGTTAGTTTAGGGTTTAGGGTTTAGGGTTTAGGGTTTGGGGTTTAGGGTTTAGGGTTTAACGATTTTTTTTATGGGTTTAGAGTTAAGGGTTTAGGTTTTAGCATTTTAGGGTTTAGGATTTAGGGTTTTGGGTTTAGGGTTTTGTGGGTTTAGGGTTTAGGGTTTAGGTTTTAGGTTTTAGGTTTAAGGTTCAAGTTGTAGTTTAGGGTTTAGGGTTTTTGGTTTAGCGTTTAGTGTTTAGGTTTAGGTTTTTTATTTTTGTTTATTTTTTAGGTTTAGGTTTAGGTTTATGATTATTTTTTAGTTTAGTTTTATTTTTATTTTATTATTTAGGTTTAGGTTTTTTTTATTTTTAGGTTTAGGTTTTATGTTTTTAATTTAGGTTTAGGTTTAGGTTTTATTTTTTAGTTTAGGTTTAGGTTAATTTTTAGTTTATTTATTTATTTTAGTTTAGGTTTAGGTTAAGGTTTAGTTTAGTTTAGGTTTAGGTTTAGGTTTTATTTATTTTAATTTAGGTTTAGGTTTAGGTTTATTTTATATTTAATATTTTATTTTTATTTTATGTTTAGGCTTTTTCTTTATTTAGGGTTTAGGTTTTATTTTTTATTTATTTTTAGGATTATTTTTTAGCTTTAGGTTTTTATTTAATTTTTATTTGAGGTTTATTTTAGGTTTATTTTAAGTTTTGTTTTTATTTTATTTAGGTTTTCTATTCTTTGGTTTATTTTATTTTTTAGTTTAGTTTAGGTTTTTATTTATTTTATTTTAGTTTAGTTTTATTAGTTTATTTTATTTTATTTTTAGGTTTAGGTTCAGGTTTTAGTGTAGGTTTTAATTTATAATATTCTGGCTTAGGTTTTTTTATTTATGTCATTTTTAGGTTTTATTTAGTTTAGAATTTAGCTTTTAGGTTATTATGGGTTTAGGGTTTAGGGTTTAGGGTTTAAGGTTTAGGGTTTAGGCTTTAGTGTTTAGGCTTTAGGGTTTAGGGTCTTTAGGGTTTAGTGTTTAGGGTTAAGGGTTAGCTTAGGGTTTAGGGTTAGTTTAGGGTTTAGGGTTTAGGGTTTAGGTTTAGCTTTAGGATTTAGGGTTTTTAGGGTTTAGGTTTTAGGGTTTAGGGTTAGTTTTGGGTTTAAAGTTTAAGGTTCTAGGCTTTAGGGTTTAGGGTTTAGGGTTAAATTTAGGGTTTAGAGTTTAGAGTTTAGTATTTTTTAGGGTTTAGGGTTTAGGGTTTAGGATTTTTGATTTTAGGGTTTAGGGTTTAGGGTTTAAGTTTAGGTTTTAGGGTTTAGGGTTGTAGGTTTAGGGTTAGTTTTAGGGTTTTGGTTTTCGGGTTAGGGATTTTTTTTATTATTTATTTATTTTTTTAAGTTTAGAGTTTAGGTTTAGGTTTTTTTAGTTTATTTTCTTTTTTATTTTGATTTTGGTTTTTAGTTTTGTTTATGTTTTTATTTATTTTATTTATTTTAGTTTATATTTTTATTTTATTTTATTTTTAGGTTTTGGTTTTTATTTTATTTTATTTTTTATTTTATTTAGATTTAGGTTTATTTTTTATTTTATTTTTAGGTTTTATTTAGTATAGGTTTAGGTTTTTAGGGTTTACAGTTTTGTTTTAGGTTTAAAGTTTTAGGGATTAAGGTTTAGGGTTAGGGTTTAGGGTTTAGGGTTTAGGGTTTAGGGTTTAGAGTTTTGGGTTTAAGGTTGTTGGCTTTAAGGTTTATGATTTAGGGTTTAGGGTTTACGGTTTACAGGTTTTAGGGTTTAGGGTTTAGGGTTCAGGATTTAGGGTTTAGGTTTTTTGGTTTAGGGTTTAGGTTTTAGTTTAGGGTTTAGGGTTTTGTTTTTTTTTAAACAGTGAACAAATTCAGATTCAATATTTCTTCTTTCGATTTCATCAACCAAGTAACAAACTAGGGAAGTGAGGTAATCAAATGACCTCCTTGGGGCTAGCTACAGCCTCATGTTCAGGATGTCCAGACTATATACCAATTACCATGCAATCTTATATAATTCAACACATGAGTAGAGGAAAGTGAACTCAACATTTATACACTTAAGCTATAAGCACATGCATTTCTTATGAATTTATAACCAGCATCATAACACATATTATCATTCATTTATAATCTTTTGAAAAATACATTTGGATTTAATACTAATATTAGTTACGCATATATTAAATTAAATCAACATATGCAAGCTTACATAGAGGAAATCCCTTTTATTTTACTTGATTTTGAAAAGATGGATGCATGAATTCAAATGACATACCAAATTTAACTTGATTGGAATGAGGACAACCAAATATAAGCATGTGATTCATTCAACCAAACTAGTTCTTAAGGACAATCAAATCAAATAAGATTATTTAAAGCAAACCAAAGCGTCTTTATTAATTAAGTTTTGGATTTTATTTGATTTAAAGAGGAGAAGAGAAATCATCACTTGTTGTTTTAAACCCATTCCCACATTAGTGATTTGATTTTACTTTAGGGAATGTTATTAAGTTGATTTTATGGGATAATTAAGTTGAACCCTTAATTAGATGAATTAATTACCCTTACTAATGTCACCTTAAAGTAATTAACTAAATAATTATGAGCCAACATGATATTCATGGAAAATAAACTTGTAATGATGGTAGGAAATAAAGGGGCCTAATGCAATTGGCTCAAGATTAATAATTAGATTAAGGGACTTAATTAATTACTCTTATGGTTTTCTCACACATGTGAACTAACCATAATTTCATTAAACTCTTTTAAGTTATTAAATAACTAAAGATCTTCCCCATGATTTAATTAATTAAGGTCTATTGTGATTATGATTTCAATTTGATTTAATTAATTAGTTAAATCTTAATTAATTTCATTTTAAGAAAAGGTAAAATGAACTTAGGGAAAGGGGTCCCAACCTTATTCCTTAGTTCACTTACTATTGAACAATGATTTAATAAAATTAATTAACCAATTTGTTATTGTTCATGGGATTAGTTAATCATTAATTAACTTAAAAGTAGTGAGGTTTAATTAGTCAATTTTTTTTAATTAAGTGAGCAATAAATCCTAAGAAAATCATAGGAGGCAAAGGTCATCCCATTAAATTATCCCACAAAAATTGGGATTAATTGCTCAAGTAATTAAAAAGTAATTAAGCTAATTAATTTTGTAATTAAACTTTAATTATTATTCAAAATTAGTTAAGATCATTTTTAATTAATTCTCCTCTAAAATACTTTTTAAATGAGTACTTATTTATATTTTTTATTTCTCTATGATTTGTTTATAATTTTTAGAAGTTTCATTCATTAAAAATGATTAATTAAGCCTAATTAAAACTGTCGTGTTGGCACCATGTGGCACATAGCGGCGTGCTTTCCACATGGAGCGGATTGGCTACTTAAAACTTAGGACTTCGGTACGTGGTGGTGGATGCTTTCTCATCGTCATCGCCGATCTCAGATCGGGGCTACGATTAATCCAACAGAGTTAAATCAAATTGATCATCTATCTAATCATTACATTGATCATGCGAGAATGGATGGTGCGTGTCGAACGTCACTCAGTGAGGAGAATGTGCATCTACCATTGCTCACGAGCTTGCAGAACAGATCAACTTTAAAAGAAACCCACACCTTAACGACATCGATCGGAGGGGATCAAATGGTCAAGATCACACGAGATGCAAGCTTTCTTCAAAAAGCTCCAACCTATTTTTGCCTAAGGATTGGTTATGGAAGCATACCTTGTAAGAGCTTAAGACTTGCGGATCAAACAATTGAGGAAGCTTCATCTAGTGGAGACAAAGCCTTGTCGAGTAGCAATTGGATCAATTCCTCGATGTTCACTCGGAAGGCCATGAATCGATGATTTAGAGCTCCGCTTTGATCAAAGTTCCACCTCCGGTTCTTGGGAAGCTTGGGAGATGATTCGTTCTTGCTCGATGAGGCCTAGGGAAGGTGTGTGCAAAGTTAATTTGAGTTTGATGGAGAAATGGGGAAGTTTGGTCAAAAATGGGAGTGTCCTATTTTGGGATAGATGGGAGTGGCATTTTTTGATCGAGGAATGAGCTTGAGAGCTTAGGGAATAGCTCTAATAGCTCGTATTGGGTAGCTAGGGCTCTAAGGAATGATTTTTGTGTGTGTTTGAGTGGAAACAAGGGGGTGTATACCCCCCTTCATCATGATCAGATGGTGGGATCAGGTTTGACTTACAGTTATCATCCGACCATCTCAAGGAGTCATGGGTGGGAGGGAGGAGGTGAGTTAGCTCAGCTTGGTTAGTTGAAGGTGTGGAAGTGACTGCCAAGGAGGAATCATGGGTGTCTTATGGGTTTAAAATGCTCCAATGGGGAGGGTGAGGTGATTTCACCACCCATGGGTCATGGCCAACCACCCCTTTGGTCAGGTTGGGAAATGTCCTAGGTGCCTAGGTGGACCATTGGAAGAGTACCAAGTGGCCAAGGAATGGTAATAACCACTTACATGGGTGATTTGTCTAACATGATGTCCTTGACCAAAAGGTAGAATGATCATTTGGCATTGGATTTGATTTTGGGAAGATTTGAAATGAGCCAAAAGTGGGTTAGCCCAAGTTTCAAGTCAATTGGAGTTGATTTGGTTAGGTTTGGCTCAATTTGACTCATTTAGGTCAAATTAGGTTAGGTTGGGTCAAGTTGACCAATTGATCAAGTTGACCAATTGGTCAAATTGGGTCAAACCAAGGGTTGGGTCAAGTTCATATGATCATTTGGGTTGTTTTGGTTCAATTTGTTTTGTTTAGTTTGGCTTAGATTTGATTTTGGCTCATTTGAATTCATTTGGGTCAAATGGGTTAAGTTGACCAATTTGACCAAATTGGCCAAATTGGCTTGGGTTGGGTGTTGGTTTGGATTTAGTTGACCAATTGAAGATAATTGTCGGCTTTGGTTACAATTAATTTGGATTTCATTTTGATTTAGGCCAACTTGAACCTTTAGGTTAATTTAGACTAAGTAGGTCAATTGGGACCATTCATAGCTTTGGTCAAGTTCAACAATCAATTTGGAATGAACTTGAGCCATTTGGTTGTAATCAATTTGGTTTATATTTTAATTTGACCCAATTTGGTCTTTTAGGTCAATTTGGGTCAACTTGGGTCAAGAGGGGCAATTTGGTTTGGTTTGACTCAATTGAAGGTCAAGTCATATTCAAATATTTATTTTGATTTGTTATGAATCATTGGTTTCAAGGGATTAGGCATAGGTTGCAATTTGGCTAGTTTGGATTCATATGTCTCAAGGGGTTGACTTGGTCAAATGAAAGTTGACTTGGTTTGAATTTGTGATAATTGATCAACTTAGGGTGATCAATAATCATGATGGGAGGTTTAGATGGGCTTGGTTCAATCCAATTTGGGTAGGATTAGAACTTGGCTCAAATAGGTTAAATTGGCCACTTTGGGTTAAGTGGACCAATTGGGTTTATTTAGCTTGATTTTGGGTTGAGTTTGACTTAGTAGAGTTTTATATGGATTTGGGATTGATATATAATTTCAATTGCAATTGGTTTGGTTTCAAATGGGTTTTGGTTCATTTAAACATTTCAAGTCAAAAGGGTTAAGTTGGGTTTGAGTTGGGTTGATTTTTTTTTGGCTTGATGATTGTAGATTTCATTTATATTTGTGAATATGATTGAAGGTATGATTGATTCATGAGAAAATCAATCGAGTTTGGGTTTTGGAATGAAGAATTTGGCCAAGTCCATGGAGTTGGGTCATGTGGCTTAGGTTTGGATTTTGATTTGGTTTGATTTAGTTTTGATGATTTAAATTTATATTTCATTTAAATTTGTCAAGATGATTAAAAATATGATTAATTTGTAAGAAAATCAATTGAGTTTGACTTGATTTGGATTAAGATTTGGCTAAGTCCACAGGATAGGTCATATGGCTTAGGAAGGGTTTTGATTTAATTTGATTTAGTTTTGATCATTTGAATGTATATTTAATTTATATTTAGGAAGATGATTGAACATATAAATTGATTATGAGAAAATCAATTTATTTTGGATTGATTTGGATTACGATTTGGCTAAGTCCAAGGGATAGGTCATATATCTTTGGAAGGGTTTGAAGTTTGGATTTGATCATGGGCTTCAATTATTTGGTTTTGGAATTTGGGTTTGGATTTGGATTGGAATTTGATGTTTGAATTGAACTTGAGGTTTGGTTTGAGAAGGTGAACATGGATTGGGTTTGGATTGTAGTGTAGGTGGATTATCCTAATCCCTAAAGCAAAATGTAATCCTATGGTTAACCCTTCTATGTCTTTAGGCTTAGGTTAAGTGTTTACCTAATTGTTAGAAGTGTCTTATGACTAAGGATGAATTAGTGTCTAAAAGACTCTTAAGTCTAAGATGGGAAGATTGAATTCTCACTCTAGAAGTAAGGCCAACAGGCTTTAGGCTCCATAGTGTTTCCCTTAGAGATAAATGATTGGAAGATTGAAGCCAAGTTTCACATTATAGACTATGATACATCTTTCAACGCTTTGCTTGGGAGACCATGGATACATGAGAAAAACATTGTTCCATCCTCTCTACATCAATTTATGAAGTTTGTGAGAGGTGGGATTGTCTACTATGTCAAAGGAGATCTCAAGCCATTTACAATTCTTGAGGTCGACATATATGAGGATGCACTACCTCCCTCAAAATCAACAAGTCTATTCTATGAACTTGGCCAAAGTTTAAAATAAATGAAAAAAATAAAAAAAAGAAAAAAAAGAAAGAGGAAAAAATAAAATAGAAAATGAAAAAGAAAATATAAGGGAGCAATAGACTTGGAAGAGGAAATGGAACGACATTAGATTCCACCCCAGTTCATTATTCCATTCAAACATATGGGTAGGATGACTAATCTCCACGGTAGAGGAAGAGGCGGTTGAGTCGGTCCATGGGTGGAAAACCTTCTTATTGGCCACCCAATATATATGTCCTACCAGGAGTACACTGCTATCCATATATACTTAGAATCTAGTTCATAGGATGAGTCTTATATGGTTGCGAGACT
Source organism: Cymbidium sinense (assembly GCA_021442155.1). Taxonomy (NCBI): domain Eukaryota; kingdom Viridiplantae; phylum Streptophyta; class Magnoliopsida; order Asparagales; family Orchidaceae; genus Cymbidium; species Cymbidium sinense. The sequence continues at coordinate 36,972 of JAKCPB010000729.1, read as the reverse complement.
CTTCTCAGTAGTAGATTCCCTTGGAGGTGACACTTGAACAAGATAGCGATGGAGATCGATCTCTAAAGCAAAGCATTAATGTATCCAAGTGTATATGTAAATAGTTCGGCATCAATTGGGAACCTTAGATCTAACCCTACTTTCCTCTCAAAATCTAAGGATTTGGTAGTTAAGGAATCCCCTAAGTCATTCATAAGTGTGAAGACTCAGAGGTTCTTTCTGGAAGTATCATCTTCAAGTCAAGAAGTTGATGTAAAACTTGAGGATGATTCATAAAAAAATTTGATAGAATTACCTTTTGATTGGTACTTTCCTTGTGCATAATTTAGCAAAGAAAGGGTTAATCCCACATAATTGGTCAAAGCACAGGTCAGACTACTTTGAAAGAATATGGAAGAACCAATGCAAAAGCTGTCAATCAAGATCGGGACTAGGATTTGGTACAGTGGGTCCAGTCGATGATGACTATTACTACTTAGTCATCACCATTCATTTGGAATCAGATAGGTTATTTTCAAATCACATTAAATCATATGAGGAGCTGTGCTTAGAAACTTCAGATGATCTAGATGATTTTGAAGTCAAAGATGAATCACACCATTCTTGAGTTTGGAATTACCATCTCATCATCTTCTTTTTGATGGCTCATGGAATATTAAAATAAGATGACAGCAGATGAAAGAAACATTACTTTTAGAAGTGAATCATTCTTATAAGGTCATGCCTTTGACTAAAATTCCAATCTTTCATTTGCATATGCAATTTGACAAACTCATTCATCATCAAGTCAATGCATGTCATGAACTTGTGGTCCAAAAAAGAAAGAATGGCCATCACATTGGTTTAGAGTATTTTTGCATGTAAGATAATTTACCCAAAAATGAATTGAAATTATTCATTGGTGACAAAATTCTATTTGATTTATTTGAACCAGAATCAAAATTGATCTAGAGAAGATTGAAGATATTAGAAATTACTAAAAATTTAACAATCAGATCATTTGATTGGTGTATCTAAGATGCTTTTATATCAATGATCAAGGTGAGCCATTCTGAATTGTCAAGGATCAAGTTGATGCTTGACATGTGATGCCTTTGAACAAAGATTTCAGATGGCATCAGGTTTGGACTTTATCAGCAAGTTCAACTTTATCCTTCATTTGTGTTAGGCATCCTTGGTGCTTTGTTGATGCCAATGACAAGGGAAAATGCACTAGACCTCGGTTGTTTAATCCTACTTGGGCTAATTGTCCACCCATTGAGATGCATTGCTTATTCTTATGTTGTATCCCAAAAGCTACAACACTACATGCTTTCTTATAAGGTGAAATTAATCTTTGGGATCAATTCACTATAGTATCTCATGACATGGATGATCTTTATGTAGATGGTAAACACGATGGTCATGATCCTCTCGTTTCACATTGCATTTGTACCTCCATGTGGTGAAAGGATAAGTGCTAGTGATTTCTTAGCGGCACACCCACTTCTCTTGACACTCCTTGGATGATCTCCACGATGAACAAATCATGAACTTAGGGATACTAGCATTCAGGTGGGAAATATACTTTGATGGTGCGGCCTCTCAAGAGAAAAACCATAATCTACTATTCAGGAAAAGGGGTAGAATAGTTCTCTTAACTGACTTTGATGATTCTCATATCATCTATCCAATCCTTGCACAAGCAACAAAGCAAAATATGAGCCTCTGATTACTAGTCTAGAGTTAGTCGTTACTCTAAGCATCTAGAACATCAATATCTTTGGGGATTCTCTGCTAGTTATCAACCAAATCGTTGGGTCCTATATGATTATAAAGCCCAAGCTCCATCACTACCATATGTACACCATGGAGTTGTTGGCCCAAATCCAGATTTACCATTTATAAGATTCCTCAGGTGACATGCCATAGCGTGCATTAACCAAGCTTGCCAGTTGGCATGTGAGGATGAGTTCATATCAATAAAGGTCCAAAATAGATAAGTCTTATCCCTTATTGATATTGATCTCATGAAAAAGTACTCTCTTGAAGGGGAGGTTTCCATTACCAAGAAGGATGATGAGTTGCATTGGAGGCAACCATTCATGGATTACCTAAATAAAAGAAAACTATCTCAAGAGAAGTCTTAAGCCCATCAGATGAAACAGAGAGCACTTTTCTACGCTCTTGTGGATGGTGTCTTGTAACGGAGGTCTTTCGATCATATGTGGTTATGTTGTTTAGACAAGCACAAAGATCATAAGATCATGATTGAGGTACACTCAAGATTATGTGGAGCCAACCATTCTGGTCTGAAGGTGAAAGCCAAAATCAAGAGACTAAGATTCTACTAGTCGTCAATGATCAAAGATTGCATGGATACGGCTAGGCGATGCCACCAATGTCAAATATATGGTGTGATCCTTCACCAACCACCCAACATTCTACATCCTACATTGGCCTCATGGCCATTCGGTTGGGGTAACATAGTGAATCAATTGATCCTCTTTCTTCCAAGGCTCGGTATCTTAACTACTACTAATTACTTTTCCAAATGGGGCGGTTGATTTCACTCGGTCACGCATGTGCTCTAGTTTTTTTAGGAACCATATTATATAGGTTAGTAGTGTCTCGATGAATTATATCGATAATGGTGCGCATTCAAGAGCACTAAGTTCAACAACATTGCCTAGAGACATAGCAGTTGGAGATACTCTACCATCAACTACAGGAAAATAGCTTATGAGAAGCCTTCAACAAAACTCTCATCCAAATACTAAAGAAGACACTCGACAATAACAAGCAATAATGGCATGAGCATTTAGTTGAAGCCTTTTGGGCTTACCACACCACATATAGAGCTCCAACTCAGTCTACTCCTTTCTTCATTAGTGTATGGGTCTAAAGCTATTCTACTATTAGAAGTTGAACTCCCATCACTAAGGATAGGTGTGGGTAGAAAGATCACAATAGAGCAGCATGCCAAGTTGTAGTTAGAAGAGCTCGAAGGATTAGAAGAAAGAAACTTGTGGGCATGACAAACCTCTTGATGTATAAAGCTAAAATGATTCAAGCGCACAATAAGTTGGTCTGTCCTAAAACTTTTCAAGTATGAGAGCTTATTTTAGATCCAAGGAGATTGATTGTTGCCCATCGTAAGATGGGAGACATGTTTGAACCCACTTGGGAAGGCCCTTTTACAATAGAGAAGGCCAACCAAGAAGGATCTTATCAGCTTATTAATCATAATGGATAGCGCCCAATGCTTCCAAACAATATGCTCTACTTAAAAAAATATTATAAATCATATTTGAAAATAATTATCATCAATGAAAATTCCTTATCTAATTCACACTCTTTCATGTTGAAAGTATTCTTATTTTTGAATTCACCATGATGTGTTTAGGGTAGGTGTAAGGAACCCAAACGACATCCAATCTTTCATTGACACAACACAAATATGAACTACACACAAACATATAAAACAAACACATATCTTTCATCTCGGACTACTCTGAGTTGAGATAATGCCTCCAGCGGCACTCACTCAGTAGCTGCTCTAGGTTGGGTTGACGTACTACCCTACTAGTGTGTTACTCAGGTGGTTTTCTTGCTTTGAAGGATGTAAGTATGCTACACTTTCCTTCCTTGCCACACTGATATGAGCTCCTTGTTAGTTTGGTAGGCCTTCTTGCATGGTAGGTAAGCTACCTCATGTTTGCTTCATTTAAGAGGATGTGAGTTTACTATGCTTTCTTGTTAGATTAACTTGTGCACTAATTTGGTTAGTATATTTGGAGTTTTGATAATTCCCCAGTGGCATGTTCCCTCTTGATTGCTTCATATGCGTGTCTAGTCCTTCCATGGGGCAACCCACTTAGTAGTCACTAGGTCGATACATCTATGATGATAGACTATCTTGATGATCAATTCGCTTAAAGGTTGTAAGACTACATGCTTTCTCTTGATTGATCATTTTACATTGATAATCACCTTAGATTAGTTGGTTCTCACTATGATGATTAATACACTACTAATGCTGACGGATGCACATTAGGTTGGTTAGTTTTCATGCCTTAAGATACACAACTCATGGCAGATGTAAGTCTGTTACTCTTTCATCTTGAGTTGGCCACTGTACACCTATAGGCTTTCTTTTTCAGGGCTCAGGATAACGCCCTTAGCAGCACCTTGCCTATGAGCACTATATTTGGCTCACATCCTTTGCGACCCCATTTAGACACTACCCAGGTTACTATCAAAATGGATAGTTCCCCTTTCCTAGTAACCACCCCTGTGATTAGAGAATTTGTCCTGTAGATGTGCAGATTCTCCCTTGGTCTAGTAAATTTGAGATTGGTTAAGGCTGATATATCCCCTTCTCTGTGTGGGCCCTTGCACACCAACAGGGTCCACATAAACATATAAATAAAATATATATTCACTTGTTGATTAGGAGGACACCCCTAGTGGTATCTTTTCTTAAGCAGGCATCCTATATTTAGGGCATTATCAACAAAACTCCCTATAGGAATTGCCTAACTACTCTTGAGTTGATATAAGTCCCCAGCGACATTCACTTAGTAGTCACCCTTAAGTGGGCTCAATTTGTCGTGCAACCAACAAGTCACCCTAGCAGTTGTTCCCTGCTTTAGAAGATGTAAGTATGCTAAACCTTCTTCATAGGACATGACAAAGGCAACCCCTTAGGTTGGCTAGATCCCCACTAGACTATTTCTTTGGATTTGTAAATCAGGTAGGACAAGTTTGATATAGCCCCTTCTCAATTGGTCCATCACACGACATGGTTCATAAATTAAATAGCAAATTTGATCGAGATCACATCCCAATGGATATGCCTCAATTCAAAATAAAACTAATCCAAATAAACCATATAAAATCACATGAAATTAAGATAAAATTAATCATCGACTTTTGAGTTGATATAAGTCCCTAGTGACATTCACTGTAGTGCCAATAGGTCAAGTTTGATTGGTTGTGCATCCATCCCAAGTCACCCGGTGTTCCTCACTTTGGAAGATGTAAGTCTGTATGCCATCTTCCAGCACGCACACCAAAGGAAAACCCTTAGGTTGGCTAGCTCTACCCCATAGCAGGTAGACTATCCCTTTGGATTTGTAAACCTGAGGTAGGTCAAGGCTAATATAGCCCCTTCTCAGTGGGTCTATCACACACTGATAGAGTCTATACATTAACTCAAATTAAATTAAACCCAATTTGATTTTCCCCGATGGAGTTAAATCACACTCTTCTCCTTAGTGGAGCCCCAAATCATATTTAAACAAGTCAAGCAAACAAATCAAATTCAAAACTAACCTCCTCGATGGAGCAAAATTAAATCAACTCCCCTAGTAGAGTCTAAATCAAAAAATCCAACCAAACTCTTATGTCTAGCGAATACATCCCCAAATAAATCTATGAAATCAAACTCAAATCTCAATCCCTAGCGGATAGCCTGAACCTGCTTCCCTAGTGGAAGGTTCATATACTTGATCTCCAATGGACTCGAGCTCATATCTCTAGCAGATATGCCACATCAATTAAAATAAAATAAATTAAAGTTGATTTGAGCTTAATCCCAATGGATTATAGATTCTTATCCCAGATCTTCTTTCCATCATATAATCAAATCAAATTCAAACCTTATCCCCAATAGATTTTCCTCTTTTTATGCCCTTAACATAGATTGTGTCAATGTGTGATCCCTAGCGGATCTCCCTCCATGCCCTTGACATGGAATTCTCATCAAATCTTCTTTCTTCTCTTATGCACACCTTTAATACTTCAACCAAAAGCCAAATAATGTATTTGTTTAAATTACATCATCTTAACATTGTAATCAATATTTATGATTTTTGAGGGTTTTAAGGTTTAGGGTTTAAGGCTTAGGGTTTAGGGTTTATGGTTTAGGGATTAGGATTTAGGGTTTAGGGTTTAAGGCTTTGTGTTTAGAGTATAAGGTTTCTTTGGTTTAGGGTTTAGGGTGGTTTTAGATTTAGGGTTTAAGTTTTAGTTTAAGGTTTAGAGTTTAGGGGTTTAGGATTTAGGGTTTAAGGTATTTCTTTTTTTTAATAGAGAACAAATTTAGATTCAATATTTCTTCTTTTTAATTTAATAAACTAGGTAGCACCCTAAGTTTTTTAGGACACAAGAGATGACAGAATAAAATTGGGCACCTATAGAGCAAATCAAAAACCTAAGATAAGTAGAACCATCTTTATTGCAAAGACACAATTTCATAAGCAGCAGATCGAATAGACCGTTCTTCAGTTTCTCCAATTCCCATCAGAACCACCCCGCCTCTCGAGTAGCAGGAGCTGCCATCATATCCCTAATCTCTCCCTCCGCCACCACAATGGCTATAACCTCCGTCACTCCTCCCACCTCCATTACCACTACTGCTCTGACAACCACCTCCATATCCACCACGGTGATAACGCCTCTCGCCAGCCTCCCGGTAGATCTAGACTGAGCTTAGTTGATGGTGATGTTTCTACCATTAAGGTTATACCCATTCTTAGGGTTTAGGGTTAGTTTAGGGTTTAGGGTTTAGGGTTTAAGGTTTAAGGTTTAGTGTTCAGGGTTTAAGGTTAGGGTTAGGGTTTATGGTTTAGGGTTTTGGGTTTAAGGTTAGTTTAATATTTAGGGCTTAGGGTTTAAGGTTTAGGGGTTTAGGGGTTTTTTTAGGGTTTAGGGTTTAGGGTTTAGAGTAGTAAGTTTAGGGTTTAGGGTTAGTTTTATGGTTTAGGATTTAGGGTTTAGTGTTTAGGATTTAGGGTTCAGGGTTATTTCTAAAATTAAGTAAACCAATTAGTTTAGGTTTATTAAGTTTATTTTTTATTTATTTGACTTTATTTTGTTTTTTTATTTAGGTTTATTTTTTATTTTTATTTCATTTAGTTTATTTTTTTTTTAAGTTTTCTATTTTTAGTTTAGGTTTTTTACTTTTGTTTATCTATTAGGTTTAGGTTTATTTTTTAGTTGAGTTTTATTTTTATTTTATTTTTTGGGCTTAGGTTTTATTTTTATATTATTTTTTAAGTTTGTGTTTAGGTTTTTATTCAATTTTTTAGCTTTATGTTTTAGGTTTTTATTTTAGGTTTATTTTTAGATTAATTTTTTTAGTTTAAGTTTAGGTTTATTTTAAGTTAATTTTATTTTATTTAGTTTTGATTAAAGTTTAGGTTTAGGTTTATTTTCTAGTTGAGTTTTATATTTATTTTATTTTTTAGGTTTAGGTTTTATCTTTTATTTCTAGGTTTTCATTTCATCTTTTAGGTTTAGGTTTTACGTTTTTATTTTACATTTATTTTTTGGTTTTATTTTTTAGTTTACTTTTAGGTTTATTTTTAGTTTATTTTATTTTATTTAGCTTAGGTTTAAGTTTAGGTTTTATTTATTTTAGTTTAGTTTATTTTAGTTTAGGCTTAGGTTTATTTTATTTAGTTTATTTTATTTTTATTTTAGGTTTAGGTTTTTTTTTGTTTTGGGTTTAAGTTTTATTTTAATTTTTTTTAGGTTTTATTTTTAGGTTTATATTTTAGGTTTAGATTTTTATTTAGTTTTTATTTTATTTTATTTTATTTTAGTCTTAGTTTATTTTTAATTTTTATTTTATTTAGGTTTTTTTAGTTTAGTTTATGTCTTTATTTATTTTATTTTAGTTTATTTTTATTTTTTATTTTATTTTATTTTTAGGTTTAGGTTTAGGTTTTAGTTTATTTTATTATATTTAAGTTTAATTTTATTTATTTATTTTATTTTTAGGTTTTATTTAGTTTAGGTTTTTATTTTATTTTATTTTGGTTTAGGTCTTTTAATTTTCTTTATTTTTAGGTTTATTTTTGTTTTATTTTATTTTATTTAATTTCAATTTAGGTTTAAGTTTAGTTTATTTTAGTTTAGGTTTAGGTTTAATTATTCTTTTCTTTTAGGTATAGGTTTTTTTGTTTAGTTTAGGGTTTGGGTTTTATTTTTTATTTATTTTTAGGTTTATTTTTAGGTTTATTTTTTAGGTTTAGGTTTTTATTTAATTTTTATTTTATTTCATTTTAGGTTTATCTTATTTTTAGTTTTTTTAGGCTTTTTATTTTTTTTAGTTTAGTTTAAGTATATATTTATTATATTTTAATTTATTTTTAGTTTTTATTTTATTTTATTTTAATTTTAGGTTTAGGTTTAGGTTTTAGTTTAGGCTTTTATTTTATTTTATTTTATTTTATTTATTATATTTATATTTAGGTTTTTATTTTTTTTATTTTTAGGTTTTATTTAGTTTAGGTTTAGGCTTTTAGGTTTTTAGGGTGGAGGGTTTAGGGTTGAGGGTTTAGGGTTTATGGTTTAGGGTTAAGGTTTAGGGTTACGGGTTTAGGGATTTGGGTTAGTTTAGGGTTTAGGGTTTAAAGTTTTGATAGTTTAGGGTTTAGTCTTTAGGGTTAGTTTAGGGTTTAGGGTTTAGGGTTTTAGGGTTTAGGGTTTAGGGTTTAGAGTTTAGGGTTTGTTTAGTGTTTTGGGTTTAGGGTTTATGGTTTAGGGTTTATAATTTTAGGGTTTAGTGTTTAGCATTTAGGGTTTAAGGTTTAGGTTTTAGGGTTTAAGGTTTAGGGTTTCAGGTTTAGGGTTTAAGGTTTTAGGGTTTAGGGTTTAGGGTTTAGAGTTTAGGGTTTAGGGTTTTTAGGGTTTAAGGTTTATAGGGTTGAGGGTAGTCAGGGTTGATTTTAGTTTTTTGGGTTTAGGGTTTTTATTTTTTTAACATAGAACAAATTCAGATTTTACATTTCTTTTTTGATTTCATCAACCAAGTAACACACCAAGTTTTCTAAGACAAAAGCGATGACATAGATAAAAAATGAGTACACATAGAGTGAATTAAAACCACTAGATACTAGGATCTTTATTAAAGATTTAGTTCCATAGCGGTCGGATCGGATCACTGTTCATTTCTCCAATTCACATCTAAACCACCTCGGCCTCTCGAGTAGTAGAATCCACCATCATATCCCGATCTCTCCCTCCGTCACCTTAGTTTAGGAATTAAGATTAGTTTTAAGGTTTAGGGTTTAGGGTTTAGGGTTTATGGTTTAGGGTTTAGGGTTTAGAATTTAGGGTTTAGGGTTTTTTTTTAAAATTAAGTAAACCGATAGGATTAGGTTTATTTAGTTTATTTTCTATTTATTTTAGTTTATTTTATTTTTTCTATTTTTATTCAAGTTTATTTTTTATTTTTATTTAGTTTAGTTTATTTATTTTAGGTTTATTTATTTTAGTTTAGGTTTTCTATTCTAGTTTATTTTAGGTTTAGGTTTAGATTTTTATTTTATTTTTTTAATGTTTAGGTGTTAGGTTTTTATTTTAGGTTTATTTTTAAGTTTTATTTTTTAATTTAAGTTTAGGTTTATTTTAGTTTATTTTATTTTATTTAGTTTAGGTTTAGGTTGAAGTTTAGTTTATTTTAGGTTTAGGTTTAGGTTTTGTTTATTTTAGTTTAGTTTATTTTAGTTTAGGTTTAGGTTTATTTTATTTTTATTTTAGTTTTAGGTTTTTTTTAGTTTTTATTTTAGGTTTTATTTATTATTTATTTTTACGTTTATTTATTAGGTTTAGGTTTTATTAGTTTTAATTTACTTTAATTTTATTTTTTATTTTAGGTTTAGTTTTTATTTTATTAAGGTTTATATATTTTTTATTTATTTTATTTTAGTTTAGTTTTTATTTCTTATTTTATATTTTTTTAGGTTTAGGTTAATGTTTGGGTTTAGGTTTAGGTTTTACTTTATGTTTTTTTTTTATTTAATTTTTTAATTTTTTTGGTTTATTTATTTATTTATTTATTTAGATTTTATTTAGTTTAGGATTAAGTTTTAACTTTCTTGGGTTTAGGGTTTAAGGTTTAGGGTTTTGGGTTTAGGGTTTAAGGTTTAAGGTTTTTTTTTAGTTTTAGTGTTTAGGGTTTAGGGTTTAGGGTTTAGGGTTTAGGGTTTAGGGTTTAGGTTTTGGGGTTTAGGGTTTAGGGTTTAAGGTTTTAGGGTTTATGGTTTAGGATTTAGGGTTTTTAGGGTATAAGGTTTAGGCTTTAGGGTTTAGGTTTAAGGTTTAGGGTTTAGGTTTTAGTTTAGGGTTTAGGGTTTTTAGTTTTTTTTTTAACAAAGAACAAATTCAGATTCAACATTTCTTCTTTTTGATTTTATTAACCAACTAACAAACCAAGTTTTCTTAGACACAAGCGATGACATAGATCAGAAATGCGCACGCATAGAGCAAATCAAAAACCCTAGATAACTAGATTCGTCTCTAGTGTAAAGACACAATTTCATGAGAAGTAGATCAGATCGATCATTCTTGAGTTTCTCCATTTCCAGCCGAACCCCGGGCTCTCAGTGGCAGGATCACCATCATATCCTCGATCCCATCCATTTTGCCACCACCAGGTTAACATCAGCGCATCCCTCATAACCACCCTTTGACCACCACCCCACTACGCCTCTACTTGCCATATCTAGGCAGGCAGTTGGTGAAGTTCACGCCATCAAGGTTACGACATTCTTAAGGTTTGGGTTTAGGTTTAGGTTTAAGTTTAATTTTTATGCTTTTGGTTTAGTTTATTAGTCAGTTTTTTTATTTTTGTATCTTATTTTTTATTTTTCTTATTTTTATTATTTAGTCTTTTATTTTATTTTATTTATCTAGTTTTATTTTATTTTTATTTTATTTTAGTTTATTTTTATTTCATTTAGTTTCATTTATTTCCTTAATTTTTTATTTAGTTTAGTTTATTTATTTTAGGTTTATTTATTTTAGTTTAGGTTTTATTAGTTTATTTTAGGTTTAGGTTTAGGTTTAGTTTAGATTTTTATTTTATTTTTTTTTAATGTTTAGGTGATAGGTTTTATTTTAGGTTTATTTTAAGTTTATTTTTTTAATTTAAGTTTAGGTTTATTTTAGTTTATTTTATTTTATTTAGTTTAGGTTTAGGTTGAAGTTTAGTTTATTTTAGGTTTAGGTTTAGGTTTGTTTATTTTACTTTAGGTTTAGGTTTATTTTATTTTTTATTTTAGTTTTAGGTTTTTTAGTTTTATTTTAGGTTTTATTTATTAGGTTTAGTTTTATTTTATTAGGTTTATATATTTTAGTTTAGCTTCATCTTTATTTGTTTTATTTTAGTTTAGTTTTATTTCTTATTTTATATTTTTTTAGGTTTAGGTTAATGTTTGGGTTTAGGTTTAGGTTTTACTTTATGTTTTTTTTATTTTATTTTTATTTTTTTGGTTTAGGTTTATTTATTTATTTTTTAGATTTTATTTAGTTTAGGATTAAGTTTTAGCTTTCTAGGGTTTAGGTTTAAGGTTTAGGGTTTTGGGTTTAGGTTTAAGGTTTAGGTTTTTTTTAGTTTTAGTGTTTAGGGTTTAGGGTTTAGGGTTTTAGGTTTAGGTTTAGGTTTTGGGTTTAGGGTTTAAGGTTTTAGGGTTTAGGGTTTAGGATTTAGGGTTTTTAGCGTATAAAGTTTAGGCTTTAGGGTTTAGGTTTTAGGTTTAGGGTTTAGGTTTTAGTTTAGGGTTTAGGTTTTTTAGTTTTTTTTTGAACAAAGATTCAATTTCTTCTTTTGATTTTATTAACCAACTAACACCAAGTTTTCTTAGACACAAGATGACATAGATCAAAAAATGGCAGCATAGAAAAATCAAAAACTGAACTAGATTTGTCTCTAGTGTAAAGACACAATTTCATGAAGTAGATCGATTGATCATTCTTGAGTTTCTCATTGAACCCCAGCTCTAGTGGCGGGATCTACCATCATATCCCGTCCCATTGCCACCACCACAGTTGTAACATCTGCATCCCGCCTTTATAACCACCACTACTTCGACCACCACCTCACTTCGCCCTCTCGCCATATCTGAGAGCAGGTTGGGTGAAGTTCCACGCCATCAAGGTTCGCCCATTCTCAAGGTTTAGGTTTAGGTTTAGGTTTATTTTTTAATTTATTTAGTTACTTTAGGTTTAGGTTTATGATTTGGGGTTTAGGGTTTAGGTTTAGGGTTTAGGGTTTAAGGTTTAGGGTTTAGGGTTTAGGGTTTTAGGCTTTATGCTTTTAAGGTTTAAAGTTTAGGGTTAAGGTTTAGGGTTTAGGGTTTAGGATTTTTTAGAGTTTAGGGTTTAGGGTTTGGGGTTTAGGATTTAGGGTATATAGTTTTTTTTTTAATTAAGTAAACCAGTTTAGGTTTATTTAGTTTATTTTTTATTTTTTATTTTATTTTTTATTTTTTATTTTTTATTTATTTTTATTTATTTTTATTTAATTTAGTTTAGTTTATTTATTTTTTATTTTATTTATATTTTTTTTATGTTTATTTATTTATTTAGTTTATTATTTATTTATTTAGTTATTTTATTATTTATTTTTATTTTTTTTTTTATTTTATTTAGTTTATTTATTTATTTTATTTATTTTATTTTATTTATTTTTATTTTATTTATTATTTTATTTTTTTAGTTTATTTTTATTTTATTTTAGTTTATTTTATTATTTATTTTTATTATATTTTTTATTTTATTTAGGTTTAGGTTTTATTTTATTTATTATTTATTTTATTTTTTTAGGTTTAGGTTTTATTTATTATAGTTTATTTATTTTATTTTATTTAGGTTTATTTATTTTTTATTTATTTTATTTTATTATTTTATTTAGGTTTTTATTTTTTTTTTAATTTATTTTTAGGTTTTAGGGTTTATTTTGGTTTAGGGTTTTCTTTTAGGGTTTAAAATTTTTATTTTAGGGTTTATTTAGTTGTTTATTTTTATTTTATTTAGGTTTTTTATTTTTTTATATTTTTTTTTTTTTAGTTTATTTATTTTATTTATTTTATTTATTTATTTATTAGTTATTATTTTATTTTTTTTTTTATTTATTTTATTTATTTTTATTTATTTTATTTATTTTATTTAGGTTTAGTTTTTTTTATTTTTTATTTTAGGTTTTATTTAGTTTAGTTTATTTTATTTTATTTTTTATATTTTATTTTTATTTATTTTTTTATTTTATTATTTTATTTATTTAGGTTTATTAGGTTTATTTATTATATTTAGATTTATTTATTTTATTTTTTTAGGTTTTTATTTTATTTATTATTTAGTTAGTTTATTTTATTTTAGGTTTAGGTTTATTTTATTTATTATTTATTTATTTTTTTAGGTTTATTTATTTTTATTTAGGTTTTTTTTTATTTAATTTTATTATTTTTAGGTTTTATTTAGGTTTATTTATTTTTTATTTTGTTTTAATTTATTTTTATTTTATTTTAGTTTTTATTTTATTTTAGTTTATTTTATTTTTTTATTTTTATAGTTTATTTTTTATTTATTTTGTTTATTTATTTTTTAGTTTATTTATTTTAGTTTATTTTAGGTTAGTTTATTTTTTTATTTTATTTATTTTATTTTTTAGGTTTAGTTTTATTTTTTATTTTATTTTTTATTTAGTTTAGGTTTAGGTTTTAGTTTTTAGGGTTTAGTTTTAGTTTATAGGTTTAGGGTTTAGGGTTTAGAGTTAGGGTTTAGGGGAGTTTAGTTTAGGTTTAAGGTTTATAGTTTTTTAGTTTTAGGTTAGTTTTTTAGTTTAGTTTAGTTTTAGGTTTAGGTTTATTTAGGGTTAGGTTTAAGTTTAGGGTTTAAGGTTTAGGGTTTAGAGTTTATAGTTTAGATTTATTTTAGGGTTTAGGGTTTATTTAGGGTTTAGGGTTTTAGGGTTTAGGGTTATTTAGGATTTAGTTTAAGTTTAGTTTAGGTTTTGTTTAGATTTATTTTTTAGGTAGGGTTTATTAGTTATTTTATTTATTTGGTTTTGGTTTAAGTTTTTTAGTTTATAGTTTAGGTTTAGGTTTTAGTTTAGGTTTAGGGTTTAGTTTTAGTTTTAGAGTTATTTAGGTATAGTTTATTTAGATTTAGGGTTTATTTAGGTTTAGGGTTTTTTTAATTATATTAGTTTATTTATTTATTTTATTTATTTAGTTTATTTTATTTTTATTTTTGTTTAGGTTTATTTTTTTTTATTTAGTTTAGTTGTTTATTTATTTTAGTTTAGTTTTTTTATTTTAGTTATTTTAGGTTTAGGTTTAGCTTTATTTTTTTTAATTTTAGTTTAGTTTTATTTTTATTTTATTTTTATTTAGGTTTATTTTTATTTTTATATTTTATTTAATTTTTTTATTTTATTTTATTTTATTTTTTAATTTAGGTTTAGTTTTTTATTTTATTAGGTTTTTTTATTTTTAGGTTTATTTATTTGGTTTTAATTTTCTTTTTTTTGGTTTTATTAATTTTTATTTTATTTTATTTTTAGATTTAGGTTTAGGTTTAAGTTTAGGGGTTTATGTTTTATTATCTTTTATTTATTTTATTTTATTTAGGTTTTAGGTTTATTTATTTATTTTATTTAGGTTTTATTTAGTTTAAGTTTAAGTTTTAGGTTTTTTAGGGTTTATGGTTATGGTTTAGTTTTAGGGTTTAGGTTTGGTTTAGGTTTAGTTTTATTTAGGGTTTAAGCTTTAGGTTTATTTTAGGTTATGGTTTATTTAGGGTTTTAGGTTTAGGGTTTAGGTTTAGGGTTTAGTTTTAGGTTTTTATTTGGGTTTAGGGTTTAAGTTTAGGGTTTAGGTTTACTTTAGTTTAGGTTAATTTTAGAGTTTATTTACTTTAGGGTTTAGGTTTAGGTGATAGATTAAATTTATAAAACTCATACCACTTTATAGAAATAGTTGGGAAGATTAGGATTATAACAAATTATGGTTGAAATGAAATTGTTGTTATATACTTATCTTTATCTTACTAAGATCAATTATTTAGAGTTTAAATTAGAAAAAGCAAAAAATTATAAATGAGTACATGAACAAATTTAGTAATTATCTTCTAAAATTAGGAAAGATTAAATTAATGTTTAGGTTTAGATCGACTTGAGCCTTAAATTTAAATATTAATTTAATTTATTTTGGTTTTTTAGATTTCAAATAACATCAAAAATTCTTACCTAATAGAATGTCATCAAATGATTAATTTTATTAAATCATATTATGAATACATCTAAATGAAGTAACACTTATAAAAAATAGAAAAATGATAGATATTTTTTGGGATCCAAAATCTCTCTTAAATCATATTTTAGATGTAAATTTTATATCTCTACAACACTATGGTAGTATTTCTAAGCATTGACTTAGGTTTTACTTGAGCTTTCTTTCTTTTGTCTTGAAGAATTATTTGTTACATTATGTTTCAGTGTTGAGTCTCAATGTAGGAGTTTTAGAAATCCCTATGCAAGATATTGAGTTTGGATTATTACATTTATACTTATCAAGAGATTTTATGCAATCACTATTGTAAAAATCTCATTCAATAATACTTTGCATCAAGTCTCCCTAATTGGCCAAGATCTTGAGCATTGTCTAGCATTGAAATCCTACTAGAGAGATTTTTTAAAGCACAAATTTAGCTTTTATATAAATTGAAGGTCGTAGTTAAGAAGACAATATCGATTAGAGGAGTTCTATGATCCATAGGCTATCACTACTGAAGATTGCTTAGATGGACACCTAGGTGTAAAACTTCATTTTTTAGACAGATCATCTATGAAACTTAGAGAGAGGCGGTTATGGCATATAAAGTCATACATTTTTTCTATATAAAGGCTAATCATTTAGAAATCTCTTTTTAGTTTAGGTTTAGGTTTATAGCTTTTTAGGGTTTAGGATGTTTACATTTTAGTTAGGTTTGGGGTTTTAAAATTATAGGGTTTAGTTTAGGATTTAGGGTTTAGGGTTTAGGGTTTAGTTTAGGGTTTTAGGTTTGGTTTAGGGTTTTAGGGTTTAGGGTTTTAGGGTTTAGGGTTTAGGGTTTTAGGGTTTAGGGTTTATGGATTAGGTTGTAGGTTTATGGTTGAGGTTTTGGGTTAGAGTTTTTTTATTTTTTTTAAATTAAGTAAACTAGTAGTTTTAAGTTTTAGTTTATTTAATTTATTTTTTATTTATTTTAGTTTATTTATTTTTATTTAGGTTTATTTTATTTTATTTAGTTTATTTATTTATTTTAGATTAGGTTTTATTTAGTTTATTTTTAGGTTTTGTTTAGGTTTAGGTTTATTTTTTGGTTTAGTATTTTTTAATTTTATTTTTTAGGTTTAGGTTTTTTTTAATTTTAGTTATAGGTTTAAGTTTTTATTTTATTTTTTTAGGTTTAGGTTTTAGGTTTTTATTTTAGGTCTTTTTTAGGTTTTTTTTAGTATAGGTTTAGGTTTATTTTTAGTTTATTTTATTTTATTTAGTTTATTTTAGTTTTATTTTAGGTTTAGTTTTTTTTACTATTTTAGGTTATATTTACTTTAGCTTTAGTTTTATTTTATTTTTTTTTATTTTATGTTTTAGGTTTTTTGTTTTATTTATTTATTTACTTTAAGTTTATTTTAAGTTTAGGTTTTCTTTAGTTTTATTTTATTTTATTTTTTATTTAGGTTTATTTTATTTTATTTTTTAGTTTTATTTTATTTTATTTTTTCTTAGTTTAGGTTTTTTATTTATTTTATTATAATTTAGTTTTATTTTTTTATTTTTTATTTCTTTAGATTTAGGTTTATGTTTTAGTTTTAATTTATTTTATTTTATTTATTTTATGTGTTTTTTATTTATTTTATTTTAGTTTTATTTAGTTTAGGTTTTGGTTTTAGCTTTTTTAGGGTTTTGGTTAATTTATTTAGGGTTTAGGGTTTAGGATTTAGTTTAGGTTTAGGGGTTTTAGGGTTTTAAGTTTAGGTTTATGATTTAGGGTTTAGGATTAGTTTAGGGTTTAGGGTTTAGGGTTTAGGTTTTAGGGTTTAGGTTTAGGGTTAGGGTTTTAGGTTTAGTGTTTATTTAGGGTTTAGGTTTTAAGTTTAAGTTCAAGTTTTAGTTTAGGGTTTAGGTTTGTTTTATTTTTTTAAATAGAGAACAAATTTAGAATATTTCTTCTTTTGATTTAGTAAGAAATTTTCTTCTACAAGACAATAAAGATAAAGAGAAAATTAAAAGATAACTAGTTTATTTTATTAGATTGACCATTCTTCAATTTCTCGGTCCCCATCAACCAGCCTCTCAGTGGATCCACCATCATATATCCCTCCCTCCACCATTTTTAACCTCCCTCCTCCTCCCACCTCCATAACCACTACTCTGACCACCACCTCGATATCCACTAGCACCTCAGATCCACCACCACGGTAGCTTATGATGTTTAGTCAGGTTATTAGGTTAGGTTTAGGTTTTGGGTTTATTAGGTTTGGTTTAGGTTTATTTTAGGTTAGTTTGCTTTGGGGTTTAGGGTTAGAGTTTAAGGTTTAGGATTTTGGGTTTTGGGCTTTGCTTTGCTTTTTTAGGGTTTGGGGTTTAGGGTTTAGGATTTAGGGTTTAGGGTTATGGTTTAGGGTTATGGGTTTAGGGTTTAGGGTTTAGGATTTAGGGTTTAGGGTTTAAATTTTATTTTTAAAATAAAATAAATAGTTTATGTTTATTTAGTATATTAGTTTATTTTTTATTTTATTTAGTTTATTTTAATTTTTTTTATAGTTTAGTTTATTCATTTTAGATTTATTTACTTTAGTTTAGGTTTTTATTTTAGTAATTTTTTTGGTTGAGGTTTATGTTTAGGTTTATTTTTTAGTTGAGTTTTAGTTTTATTTTATTCTTTAAGTTTAGGTTTTTTTTATTTTAAGTTTAGGTTTAGTTTTATTTTATTTTTTTTGTGTTTAGGTTTTGTTTTATTTGTTTATTTTAGGTTTTATTTTTTTAGTTTAGGTTTAGGTTTAGGTTTAGTTTATTTTAGGTTTAGGTTTAGGTTTTATTTATTTTAGTTTAGTTTATTTTAGTTTAAGTTTAGATTTGTTTTTTTATTTATTTTAGGTTTAGCTTTTTTATTTATTTATTTTTATATTTTATTTTTAGGTTTATTTTTTCTATTTAGGTTTTTATTTTATTTTATTTTAGTTTTAGTTTTTATTTATTTTATTTTAGTTTAGTTTTTTTATTTTCTTTTTAGCTTTAGCTTTAGGTTTAGGTTTTAGTTTTATTTTATTTTATTTTTAATTTTATTTTGGATTAAGTTTATTTATTTATTTTATTTTGGCTTTAGTTTTTTTAATTTATTTTATTTTTAAGTTTTATTTAGTTTAGGTTTAGGTTTTTAGCTTTTTATGGTTTAGGTTTTAAGGTTAGTTTAGGGTTTAGGGTTTAGGGTTTAGGGTTTAGGGTTTGGGGTTTTGGGTTTATGGTTTAGGGTTTAGGGTTTAGGGTTTAAGGTTTGGGGTTTAGGTTTTAGGGTTTAGGGATTTAGGGATTAGGGCTTAAGGTTTAGGGTTTATGGTTTAGGGTTTTTAGGGTTTTGGGTTTAGGGTTTAGGGTTAGGTTTTAGACTTAGGTTTTAGGTTTTAGTTTAGAGTTTAAGGTTTTTTTTAATAGAGAATAAATTCATATTCAACATTTCTTCTTTTCGATTTCATCAACCAAGTAACACACCAGGTTTTCTAAAACATAAGCGACGACATAGGTCAAAAATGAGCATGCATAGACCAAATAAAACCCTAGATAACTAGAACCATCTCAATGTAAAACACATTTCCATAGCATAGATCGGATGGCCGTTCTTCAATTTCTTGATTCCATTAGGCCTCTCGAAGGATCCATCATCATATCCCGATCTCTCTCCCTCGCCACCATGGTTGTAACCTCGTCCTCCATAACCACCACTACTCCGACCACCACCTCCGTATCCACCAGCACCTCTAGATCCCGCACAACCACTGAGATAATCGCTGCCTCCTCCTCCATCGCTAGATCTAAACTCAGTTTAGTTGAAGGTGATGTTCTTGCCATCAAGGTTTTGCCCAATCTTCGGGTTTGGGTTTAGGTTTATTAGGTTTTAGGGTTTAGGTTTATTTTTAAATTTTTTAGTTTTAGGTTTGGGAGTTTAGGGTTAGGTTTGGGTTTAGAGGTTTAGGTTTTGTTTAGGTTTTTGGTGAGATGAGTAGTTTTATGGTCCCCTCACCATATAGAACTCCAACTCTTCTTTTGTATGGGTACAAAGTCATTCTACCATTAAAAGTTCTTTAAATCACTAAGACTTGTACAAGATCATAATAGAGCATAATGCTGTTGAGGTTAAGAGCTTGAAGGTTTTGAGGAGGCGACTATGGGCATGCAAAATCTATGTTTGTTTGAACTTATAATTTCTAGAGCTTTAGGAGAGCTTATTTTAGAAGAGCTTATTTTAAGATGAGGAAAGATTGAATCCACTGGAAGGCCCTTTTTTTCAGAGAAGGCCTACCAAGGAGGATCTTACTAGATTATAAGAGAGAGCACTCAATTCCAATCAATGGGCTCTACTAAAAAATTTTATAAATCATGTTTCAATAATTATCATCATTTAGGTCTCTTCCATGTTGAAAGGATTCTTTTTTTGAATCTTCCATGATTTATTTAGGGGTGGCATCCTATCCTTCATTGAGACAACACAAACTACACATAAACATATAAAAAAATACATATCTTTGTCTCGAGATACCAGGAGATAATTTTCATTTTTTCTGATAGTGCTTTATGTGGTAGTCACTTTGCTGGATGACGTTACACTTTCCTTTTCTTACTTTTTGGACATCATCTTGTTAGGTAGGCCTCATAGGAAGTTAGGTATGCTTTCTTTGGATTAGCCTTCATGAGTATATTCAAGGCTTAGTATAAGTCCCCTAATGGTGCCTTCCCTCTGCTTTCAGTTGGTCCTTCTTAGGGCTCCCTTTAGTAGATTATCTACTATGATTATCCTGATGATAGAAATTTGTAAGCCTACACACTTTCTTTAGATTGATCATTGCACATCGATGGGCACCATTGGTTGGTTGGTTCTCACTATGTTTTTCATGGATATTTTTTTGGTTGGTTGGTTCTTAGGATACACCACTCATTGAAGATGTAAGTTTGTTATGCTTTCTCCTTGAGTTGGCCATGGTACACAGATAGGCTTTCTTTTCCAAGGCTCAAGATAATGCCCTTAGCAGCACCTCCCATGTGGGCACTATATTTGGATCACATTCATTGTGACCCAATTTAGAAACTACCTGAGTTACTATCGGATTGGATAGTTCTCCTTTCCTAGTAATCACCCTTGTGGTTGGAGAATCCATCTTGTGGATGTGCAGATTCTCCCTTGGTCCGATAAATCTAAGATAGGATGAGATAGCCCCTTCTTGTGGTTGCACCAGGTCCATGCAAACATATAAATAAAATAGATATTCACTTGTGGATTAAGAGGACACCCCTAACGATTTTCCAAAGAAAACATTCTATCTTTAGGCGAAAACTCCTATAAGAATCACAATTACTCGAGTTGATATAAGTTCTTTGCAACATTTACTCAGTAGTAGCCCCTAAGTCGAATTTGATTTATTGTGCTTCAAACAGGTCACCCTAGCGATTGTTCCCTATTTTAGATGATGTAAGTCTCCTAGGCCTTCTTTCTAACACGCATGTTTACTGCGGCAACCCCTTAGGTTGGCTAGCTCTACCCCATAGCGGTGACTATCCTTTGGATTTGTAAAGCAATGGTAGGACAAGTCCAATATAGTCCCTTCTCGTGGGTCTACCCGACATGGTCCATAAAATAAATTTATCAAATTTGATCGAGCTCACATCCCAGTGGATATGCCTCAATTAATCAAACTAAACCAAACAAACCATATCAAATCACATGAAATTAAGTTAAAATTATCGACTACTTTTGAGTTGACATAAGACCCAGATCATTCACTCATAGTTGCCCTAGGTTAGGTTCGATTTATTGTGTATCCAAGTCACCCCGATTGTTCCTCACTTTGGAAGAGGTAAGTTAGCTACCTTCTTCCTAGCATAGTCATTACCGAAAGGCAACCCCTTAGGTTGGCTAGCTCCCACAAGTAGACTATCCCTTTGGATTTGTAAACGGTGGGTCAAGTCCGATATAACCCCTTCTCTGGGTCCATGCACGATAGGGTCCATACATTAACTCAATTAAATTAACCCCAATCTAATTTTCCCGGTGGAGTTAAATCGGACCCTTCTCCCTGGATCCCAAAAATAATATATAACAAACAAATAAAATTCAAACCTCCCAATGGAACCAAATTAAACTAACTCCCTATTAGAGTTTAAATCAAAGAAGTCCAACCAAACTCTTATCCCCAATGGATACATCCCTAAATAAATTTATGAAATCAAATTAAAATCCCAATCTCTAACAGATAGTCCAAACATGCTTCCCTAGTGGAAGGTTCATATACCCGATCCCCAGGGGACTCGAGCCCATATCTTTAGCAGATATGCCTCCACATCAATTTAAGCAAAACAAATTAAAGTCAATTCAATCTTAATCCCCATTAGAATATAGATTCTTATTCCCAGTGGATCTTCTTTCCATAAATCATATAATCAAATCAAATTCAAACCTTATCCCCAACAGATTTTTTTCTTTTATGTCCTCAACATAGACCCCTCACATGTCATGTCCAATGCATGTGTGATCCCCTAGCGGATCTTCCTCCATGTCCTTAACATGGAATTCTCATCTAATCTTATTTCTTTTCTTATGCACACCTTTAATACTTCAACCAAAAGCCTAACAATGTATTTGTTAAAATTACATCATCTTAACATTGTAATCAATATTTTATGATTTGTGATGGTGCAAACTCAAAATAACTATACAATATCATGCTAAATATATTATATTATGAATTAACACACTATATTATATTATAATATATGATGTTATATTATAATTTATTATGATATAATATATTGTTTAACATTAAACCTCATTAGAATCACTTAAAAGGAACAAATAACAAAATTTTCTCAAAATATGAATAATGTTCATTTTGGATGTAAAATTGTTATTTTTCTATTAGAAATGGTACAAAATAGCATAATTTTGGTGTTGCTTCTTAGTGTGTGCCGTGAATTTGGCCAAATTCTTCCTTCTCAACCTTCAAATTAACATTTTTGTGAGTTTTGACCCAATGTATTATAACAAAAGTAAAACATACTAAAATGTACAATAACATTATATATATATATATATATATATATATGAAGTTATATTGTTATGTACATTTTATTTTAAGATGCTTTCATATAACATATTATCTTACATTACATCTTAAAATGAATCACTTTAAGCAAAAAATTTATAAAATTTGGTTGAAAAATGAACATTTATTTTGGATGCAAAATTATTCTTTTGATTAAATGACACACCATAGCAATGATGTTCCCTAAAGCTTACCTTAAATTTGGCCAAATCCCATCATCTCGACCTATAAATCAATATTTTTATTAATTATACCATTACAAACACTACTACATCATACAATAACAAACTAAAATATGCTAAAAAATAAGTAGTAATACACAGTAGTATGCTATAATGTGTGATGTTACACTATGTTATAGTATCCAATATTATAATACACTATAACATATTATATTATATTATATTGCATATCACATCACAAGGGATTACTTAAGATAAAAAAATTATAAAATTAGTCTAAATAATAAAAAAAACTATATATTTTAGTCGTATCACTTACATATTTTAAATTAAAACAATATATTATGATGCCATGCTCTACTTATTATGAATTTGGCCAAATTCCACCACTTTAAAATCTAAATCAACATTTTTATAAATAATGCTAGTGTAGGCTCGACTGCATGGTTGTAAAATACTAAAAGAATTTAATATGCGGAAAAATATATTATGATATATGATGCTATACTATCTGCAACATATAATATTTATTTTGAACATCAAATCTTACTTTTTAGACTACAAGTGATGTAGCACACCTTTGGTACTACAATTCCACTTCAAATTTAACAAATTTCATCATTTGATTTGTTAAATTAATATTTTTATGATATATTTATATAGACTATAGGGCATAATACCATAATATACTAAAACATTTCAAAACATCTTATAACATCCAAAAACACATCACTACATTCTTAAATTTATGATGCTACATTATACTATAATATATGGTATTATAATATTATTTAGGGTTAGGGTTTAGGGTATTCAAATCTCTAATAGTCAAGGGAAAGTTTATTGAAGAAATTTTCTTTAGTTATCATATTTATGTTAGGATTAGGTCACTCTATAGATCTACTCTTAATGACATATTTATTCAAGGTTTAGGGTTTAGGATTTAGAGTTAGGATTTATGGTTAGTTTAGGGTTTAGGGTTTAGGGTTTAGGGTTTAGGGTTTGGGGTTTAGGATTTAGGGTTTAGGGTTTAGGGTTATAGGGTTTAGGGTTTAGGTTTAGGGTTTTGTTTAGGGTTTAGAGTTTAGGGTTTAGAGTTTATGACTTACAATTTAGGGTTTAGGGTTTAGGATTTTTAGGGTTTAAAGTTTAAGGTTTAGGGTTTAGGGTTTAGGGTTTAGGTTTTAGTTTATTTTAGGTTTAGGTTTAGGTATTATTTATTTTAGTTTATTTTATTTTAGTTTTGGTTTAGGTTTATCTTATTTTGTTTATTTTAGGATTAGCTTTTTTTTAAGTTTAGGGTTTAAGTTTTGTTATTTATTTTTAGGTTTTACTTTTAGGTTTATTTTTTAGGTTTAGATTTTTATTTAGTTTTTATTTTATTTTATTTTATTTTAGGTATATTTTATTTTTAATTTTATTTATTTTTATTTTATTTTGGTTTTTTATTTTTAGGTTTATTTTATTTTTTAATTAAGTTTCAATTTTTATTTATCTTATTTTGTTTACTTATTATTATTTTATTATTTTTTATTTTAGAATTTGGTTTAAGTTTAGGTTTAGGTTTAGCTTTTAATTTAATTTTATTTTTTTGATTTTATTTAGGATTATGTTTTTTATTTATTTTATTTTTAGGTTTTTAGTTTAGGTTTTTGGTTTTAGGTTTTAGTGTTTAGGGTTTCTTGTTTAGGGTTTGATTTAGGGTTTAAAGTTTAGGGTTTGTAGATTTTGGGGTTAATGATTTAAGGTTTTAAGGTTTAGGGTTTTAAGGTTTTAAGGTTCAGGGTTTAGGATTAATGGTTTTAGGGTTTAGGGTTTAAAGTTTAGGGTTTAGGGTTTAGGGTTTAGGGTTTTAAGATTTAGGGTTCAATGTTTAGGGTTTAGGGTTTAAGGTTACAGTTTTTTTAAAATTAAACTAGTAGGTTTTTTTTAGTTTATATTTTATTTATTTTAGTTTATTATATTTTTTGATTTTATTTAGGTTTATTTTTATTTTTATTTTTATTTTTATTTTGTTTAGTTTATTTATTTTAGGTTTATTTATTTTAGTTTTGGTGCTTAATTTTAGTTTATTTTTTTATGTTTAGGTTTAGCTTTTGGTTTATTATTTAGTTTAGTTTCATTTTATTTTGTTTTTTTTAGGTTTAGGTTTTATTTTAATTTTAATTTTTTGTTTAGGTTTAGGTTTTAGGTTTTAATTTTTGGTTTATTTTTAGGTTTTATTTTTTAGTTTAGGTTTATGTTTATTTTTAATTTATTTTATTTTATTTTTTTAGGTTTAAGTTTATTTTAAGTTTAGGTTTAGGTTTTATTTATTTTAGTTTAGGTTTAAGTTTATTTTATTTTTATTTTAGTTTAGGTTTTTTTAACTTTTTGGTTTAGGTTTTATTTTTTATTAATTTTTAGGTTTATTTTTTAGGTTTAGGTTTTTATTTAGTTTTTATTTTAAATTTTTTATTTTTATTTTAGGTTTATTTTAAATTTTTATTTATTTTCTTTTAGTTTAATTTTTAATTTTTAATTTATTTTGTTTTTATGTTTAGGTTTAGGTTTAGGTTTTAGTTTAGGTTTTTATTTTATTTGGTTTAAGTTTTTTATTTATTTATTTTTTTAGGTTTTACTTTGTTTAGGTTTAGGTTTTAGCTTTTTTAGGGTTTAGGGTTTAGTGTTTAGTTAGTTGAGGTTTAGGGTTTAAGGTTTAGGGTTTAGATTAAGTTTAGGATTTAGGGTTTAAGGTTTAGGGTTATTTTAGGGTTTATGGTTTAGGGTTTATGGTTTTAGAGTTTAGGGTTTTAGGGTGTAGGTTTTAGGTTTTTTTTTGTTTTGGTTTTGTTAATAGAGAACAAATTGATTCAATATTTCATCATTTTATTTCATCGACCAAGTAACACACAGTTTTCTAAGACATAAGTGAGGACATAGATAAAAAAATGAGCACAAATCAAAATCTAGATAATTAGAACCATTTTGTAAAGATAGTTCCATAAGTAGTAGATTGGATAGACCCTTCTTCAATTTCTTTAGTTCCCATCAGACCACCATAGCCTCTGAATAGATCCACCATCATATGCCCGATCACTCCTCCCCACCACCAGTAACCTCCGTTGTTCCTCCTTCCTCCATAATCACCACTGCTCTAACCACCAACACTTCCAAATCCCCCACCACCACTATTTGTTTGACTTATTTAGTTACCTTAGGTTTAAGTTTAGGGTTTGGGGTTTATTGTTTAGGGTTTAGGGTTTAGGGTTTAGGATTTAGGGTTTAGGTTTTAGGGTTTAGTGTTAAGGGTTATGCTTTTAGGATTTAGGGTTTATGGTTATGGTTTAGGGTCTATGGTTTAGGGTTCAGGGTTTAGGTTTAGGGCTTTTTAAGGGTTTAGGGTTTAGGGTTTTAGGTTAGTTTCAGGGTTTAGGATTTAGGGTTTAGGATTTAGGGTTTGTAAACCAGTTGGTTTAGGTTTATTTAATTTATTTAGTTTATTTTATTTTTTATTTTTATTTAAGTTTATTTTTTATTTTTTATTAGTTTAGTTTATATATTTTAGGTTTATTTAATTTAGTTTATATTTTTTATTTTAGTTTCTTTTATAGGTTTAGGTTTAAGTTTAAGTTTATTTTTTAGTTGAGTTTTATTTTATTTATTTAATTTTTTTGGTTTAGGTTTTATTTTTTTATTTTAGGTTTAGGTTTAGGTTTTAGGTTTTTTATTTTAGGTTTATTTTAGGTTTATTTTTTTAATTTAGGTTAGGTTTATTTTTAGTTGATTTTTTTTATTTAGTTTAGGTTTAGGTTGAGGTTTAGTTTATTTTAGGCTTAGGTTTTTATTTTATTTATTTTAGTTTAGTTTATTTTATTTTAGGTTTCAGTTTATTTTATTTTATTTATTTTATTTTTATTTTAGGTTTAGGTTAGTTTTAGTTTACGGCTTAGGTTTATTTTTTATGTTTAGGTTTTTATTTAATTATTATTTTATTTCATTTTATTTTTATTTTATGTTTAGTTTTTATTTATTAAGATTTCTTATTCTTAGGTTTATTTTATTTTTTAATTTAGTTTTGGTTTTTCTTTATTTTATTTTAGTTTATTTTATTTTAATTTATTTTATTTTTATGTTCAGGTTTAGGTTTTAGTTTAGGTTTTTATTTTATTTAGGTTTAGGTTTTTTTATTTATTTTATTTTTAGGGTTTAATTAGTTTATGTTTAGGTTTTAAGGTTTTTAGGGTTTATGGTTTATGGTTTAGGGTTTAGGGTTTAAGGTTTTATGATTTAGGGTTTAAGGGTTTAGGGTTTGGGGTTAGTTTAGGGTTTAGGGTTTAGTCTTTAGGCTTTAGGGTTTACGATTTAGGGTTTAGGGTTAGCTTAGGGTTCAGGGTTAGTTTAGTGTTTAGATTTTAGGATTTTGGGTTTTAGCTTTAGGGTTTAGGGTTTAGGGTTAGGGTTAGGGTTTAGGGTTTAGAGTTTAGGTTTAGGGTTTTAGGGTTTAGGTTTAGAGTTCTGAGTTTAGGGTTTAGGGTTAGTTTTAGGGTTTAGGGTTTAGGATTTAGGGTTTAGGGTTTAGGGTTTAGTGTTTCTTTAAAAAAACAAAATTAAGTAAACCGGTAGGTTTAGGTTTATTTAGTTTATTTTTATTTTGTTTCATTTTTTATTTTTATTTAATTTGGTTTATTTATTTTAGGTTTATTTATTTTAGTTTGTTTTAAGTTTAGGTCTAGTTTAGGATTATGTTTATTTTTTAATTCATTTTTTTTTTTAGGTTTTAGGTTTTATTTTTTATTTTTAGGTTTTGTTTAGGTTTTCAATTTATTTTTTTAAGGTTTAGGTTTTAGGTTTTTATTTTAGGTTTATTTTTTGGTTTTATTTTTTAGTTTAGGTTTAGGTTTATTTTAGTTTATTTTATTTTATTTAGTTTAGGGTTTAGGTTTAGTTTATTTTAGGTTTAAGTTTTTATTTTAGTTTAGGGTTTAGGTTTTTTTTATTTTTTTTAATGTTTTATTTATAGGTTTGTTTTTAAGTTTAGGTTTTTATTTACTTTTTATTTTATTTTATTTTAAGTTTATTCTAGGTTTATTTTATTTTTATTTTATGATTAGTTTTTTTTTAGGTTATTTATTCTTAGGTTTATTTCATTTTTTTAGTTTAGGTTTTATTTATTTTAGTTTAGTTTATTTTAGTTTAGGTTTAGCTTTATTTCATTTGTTTATTTTAGGTTTAGGTTTTTTTTAGTTTAGGGTTTAGGTTTTATTTTTTCTTTATTTCTTGGTTTATTTTTTATGTTTAGGCTTTTATTTAGTTTTTATTTTATTATATATTAGGTTTATTTTATTTTTATTTTAATGGCTTGAGAGGTGTGAAAGAGAGAGATATGAGCTAGATGGATAAGGTTTGTGTGAAGGGGAAAATCGAACTTTGGCTGAGAGAAGGAAGAAGAACAAGAATTTTAGTTTCATAATTTTTTATAAGAGAAGCATAATCAAAGGGATTTTGAATTTTTTTGTTTTTAATTGAAATCTGTTTAGGAAAATAACCTAATTAATTACTTCATAAATATGTATGAATTTTAATTTAATTCTAATATATTCTAATTATTAAAACTGAATTCATGTATGTTTAAATAAATATCTAATTTGATATACCCTCATTTCTTGTGCGACTCGATTTATGTGATATTGCCTCAAAATTCATGTGAATTTTGTTGAAACTAATCCCATATAATATGGGTGTTGTTTTTGGTCAAATTCATCATTCCAAACTTAACAACACATTTGTATTGTGATCTGAAGTCATTCGAGCAATTTTGACGTTGATCGAGATGACTTTGGTCTTTATTTATGCGATATCGCATCCGTGACTTGTCATTCACACAACGCTAGGTAGAAACAATTTTGGGCGGTTTTGACATCGGTGCGGTCCATTTCATAAGCGGTGTATGGATGATGTCGCCTTTGACTTCAACATGTGTGAAATCGCACTTACGATTCATATTATTTGCCAGGTCATTTTTGGTGACACAAGGGGTCCATTCTAGACAATTTCATCATCCTAAATGCATCGACGTGATCTATTTTATGAGCAAAGGACATTTTGATCGATTTTGATCACGATTGAGGCGTTTTAACCCCGATTTTTGTAACATTGCATCAGGTGTCCATCGATTTCTCCACATCTGTTTAGCCTAATGTGTGTGTATGTGTTCAACATCGATATAGTATAATTAAAACTTAAATGATAATGAAATTGAAATATTTGGAGAAGTTCAATGAGGATTTAAAACCATATAAAATAATGAGCAATTGTAATTTAATTTTCACAATTTGCATTTTTTGAAGTGTTTGAGCAAATTCAAGCTCACTAATCAAATCAATATTGAATTATTTAGATTAAATAAGAACTAACTAAAGTACTAAAGTAAGAAATTATACTTGGTTCAAGTAGACAACTTGAAGAATTAGGTTGCCGCACTTATGCCACATTACAAGGAATCACACTTCTCACTTTCACAATATTGAGAATAAGATAAAGAAATTTCATTCAATCCAAAATATGTTATTTTCCTCAAAACATCATTTATGGACTCCTCATTCCCTAGATTAGGATATATTGTTAGCATAGAATCCATTCAATTCAAGTTCTTTTTTTTCCAGACATTTGAGCCAATTTAATGGCAAACTCACACACAACACAAATGCAAGTTTTAAATCTAAGACTTTTGGTTAAAATGCTAAGCTCTCAATCACTAGGCTAAGGTTGCTTTCAAAATTCAAATTAAACTCAAAAGACAAAATTAATTCCAACTCAATCATTGAGTCTTATCCAAAGCAGACAAAATCATTAATTCCAACATGGGAGTGGAAGGGAAGTAGGAGGCTATGTGGGGCTCTTGGAGAATCAAGTAGGAGGGAGCTTCTATGCGGGCTCTCAGTTGCGATTGGGGATGGCGAGAGGTGTGAAGCGAGAGAGATATGAGCTAGATGGATAAGGTTTGTGTGAAGGGGAAAATCGAACTTTGGCTGAGAGAAGGAAGAAGATCAAGAATTTTAGTTTTCATAATTTCTATAAGAGAAGCATAATCAAAGGGATTTTGAATTTTTTTTTTTTTTGTTTAGGAAAATAACCTAATTAATTACTTGATAATATGTATGAATTTTAATTTTATTCTAATATATTCTAATTATTAAAACTGAATTCATGTATGTTTAAATAAATATCTAATTTGATATACCCTCATTTCTTGTGCGACTCGATTTATGTGATATTGCCTCAAAATTCATGTGAATTTTGTTGAAACTAATCCCATATAATATGGGTGTTGTTTTTGGTCAAATTCATCATTCCAAACTTAACAACGCATTTGTATTGTGATCTGAGGCCATTCGAGCGATTTTGACGTTGATCGAGATGACTTTGGTCTTTATTTATGCGATATCGCATCCGTGACTTGTCATTCACACAACGCTAGGTAGAAGCAATTTTGGGCAGTTTCGGTGACATCGGTGCAGTCCGTTTCATAAACGAAGCGTGTATGGATGATGTCAATGCCCTTTGACTTCAACATGTGTGAAACCGCACCTACGATTCATATTATTTGTCAGGTCATTTTTGGTGACACGATGGGTCCATTCTAGACAATTTCATCATCCTAAATGCATCGACGTGATCTATTTTATGAGCAAAGGACATTTTGATCGATTTTGATCACGATTGAGGCGTTTTAACCCCGATTTTGTAACATTGCATCGTGTCCATCGATTTCTCCACATTTAGCCTAACTCATGTAATGTGTGTGCGTCAACATCGATATAGTATAATTAAAACTTAAATGATAATGAAATTGAAATATTTGGAGAAGTTCAATGAGGATTTAAAACCATATAAAATAATGAGCAATTGTAATTTAATTTTCACAATTTGCATTTTTTGAAGTGCCAAATTTGAGCAAATTCAAGCTCACTGATCAAATCAATATTGAATTATTTAGATTAAATAAGAACTAACTAAAGTACTAAAGTAAGAAATTATACTTGGTTCAAGTAGACAACTTACTGAAGAATTAGGTTGCCGCACTTATGCCACATTCCAAGGAATCACACTTCTCACTTTCACAATATTTAAAATAAGATAAAGAAATTTCATTCAATCCAAAATATGTTATTTTCCTCAAAACATCATTTATGGACTCCTCATTCCCTAGATTAGGATATATTGTTAGCATAGAATCCATTCAATTCAAGTTCTTTTTTTTTTCCAGACATTTGAGCCAATTTAATGGCAAACTCACAACACAAATGCAAGTTTTAAATCTAAGACTTTTGGTTAAAATGCTAAGCTCTCAATCACTAGGTTAAGGTTGCTTTCAAAATTCAAATTAAACTCAAAAGACTAAATTAATTCCAACTCAATCATTGAGTCTTATCCAAAGCAGACAAAAAAACTTTTATTCGGTCAGTGTAAGATCACAAAGTTTAAGTCTAGAGTCATCTTGTCTGCTATTGCACTCCACAGTTAGTGCACCACATCCCTTGGGTGGACAATTGAAAGTGATTTGTGCAACTCCCTACTGCAGAAATAGATCATTCTTCACTTGATAATTGAAAAAGTGATAAATCCAGCTGCCACCGTGCAAAGCCAACAACTTTACAATGAAGCCCCTCCCAAGCTCCACCGCCTAAGTTTGCATCATAGGATTTATGGTAGAAGCAAGGTATTGATTGAGTTTTGAACTGCAGGTCATACGCTATTATGATTTTTTTTTATTATCATAAGGTTCTCTTGTTATAGTTCTCATTAAAATGCTTCAAAAACATTTTTCTGTCTGTCGTTGAACCCACGGAGACTTACTGGTTATAGTATATGCACACACAGGTCTTATAAGGAGCCTAGCAACTCTTTTCTAGTAACAGCTACTAAGAGTGGAAACTCTGTACTAAAGCTTACAATGATAAGTTGAAGGAAGGGAAATGTGCTTTTGCAGTTTGGTTGATTACTTTGGAAAACCTTCCAGCTTGGTTTGTTATATATTTATTTATTTATTTCTTTGCCTTCATTAAATTCTCAAAGTAGCGGCACGCTCAAATATATAAATTTGCTAGTTCATTATTTTTCTTGTGCAAGGAATTAGTTCTGTAATTACACAAATTTTGTGTGGTTTGTATAATAATCCCAAAATGGCCATCTTCTTCTGAAAATAAGCAAACCTGAAATGCAAATTTGCTCTTTAAGTAGTTTTTTTTTCATTCTTTTTATTGAACAGTGAAGATAGTCGCTCTGAAATGAAGTCCTGAAATTATTGATAGCTGAAGGAAGATTCTGTTGAATAGGTCTCAGCTCATATTTGGTTTAATGATCAATTCATATTGATTACGATGAAGAAAAGCAAATTTGTTCTTTACATCGTTCTGAAGTTTAGTCTGAAGGCATACATGCTGTACCTCTGAAACTTTGTATTGATGAAAACCATGAAGAGAGATTGAAAGAATGTTATATCTGGCATTTAATTATTTTCATGTTTCATATATTTATCTTGAATGCAATATCACCTCATCATGATCATGTGTCACTTCTGTATCTACCTTCTCATTTGTTCAGGAGGCTTGACGAATTCATTCTTCTTGAGATGTGATATTCTTCTTGCTCTTCAGAACGTATGAATTTCCGGTACAGAACTGATCGACGCAATGTCTACGACCGGGGTTACCTGAACAACTTCATGGAGGTATTCTGCACTAAAATTAAGCCCTCGAGGAATTCTGCGCCTTCGTGCTAGAAGAGGCAAGGCCGACTACAAATGTTCGCCCGCAGAACCTGAAGATGATTTAGGGAGCTACCATCGTTCAAAGTAGAAGATGACCTTGATATTGGTGGGGACCTGCTGAAGATCTCCCAGCGATGGAACATTGAGGAGTTTGACGAGGAGATTGGCCGGAGAAATGACAATGGGAAGGCTGGAACCATTTTCGAGTTAGAATTTGGTTCTGATTTGGATAAGCAGCTTCCTGTTACTGGAACTGAGATTCCCATTACAAGAGCTGATGCTAGGAATTCAAGCTGGGGAAGAAGAAGCAGCAACTGGGAGATATCACCTGAAATCTTCACGAAGAACTCTTCTGCTGTTGGGAGTCGCAGCTTAATGACCGAAAAAGAGAAGTTAGTGGGGGAAAGAAAAGAATGAATGCTGAACAGAACCGTGTTATTATCTGGAGAGAAGAATGAAGGATTTGAAGGCCATAAGTAGATCGATTACATCCCAGTTCTATTATTTCATTTTATTTCCCTTTTAGATGTTTTGAATGATTCTTTCTGTGAATTAAAAAGCGTGGATCTCCAAGGCAGTTCTGTAGCTTATTATTTTTTTCCCCTTTGCATTTTTTATGTACTTACAGTTTGTTGTGCCTTAGTTAATTGTTCTAACTTTCAAAATCATGTGTTGTAATGTGTCTTCTTTCTCCTGCTTGTAACATTGTTTGAGATGATATGATTAAGTGGTCGATGAATATTTTATATTTTAGAACTAATATATATTAGTTATAAATTATTATATATTGTTATTTATTGATGTATATTTAAATATTTTGTATTATTGTGCAAGTAATGCACATCAATATATAGTAATATATAGTAGTTTATAATCAATATGTAGTAATAGTATATTGAATGAGTGTCATGTGACATTCAGGGCTGAGAATGATCCGATTTTGAGCCATCGAGGCGGCTCAAATCGGCTGAATGTATTTTATGATGGTTGGTGGATCGTGAACAGCTTCGGAATTCGCTGATCGAATGTGAATCGAGCTCGATCCGGCTCGAAAGCAATTTGAGCCTATCGGATATGAATCGAGCTTGATCGGCTCGACGCATTTCGAGGATGGTTTAGTTCAATTTGGACTTTTTTTGAAATTAAAACGAGCGTTTTGATTTAAGTAGCTCAAATTTAACACAACAAAGAAAAAAAATCACATAAATTGAAATTTGCTTGAATTTATTGTATAAAATTGAAATTTATATCAATATAATAATTATATTATACATATTTAATTGTGTTTAGCAATACAAAAAAATCAAGTTTATAAAAATATAAATAAAAGACAATAGCGCCATTATAATCATCTTCAAGTATTTGCAATATATACAAATTTCTATGTTCCACTTGTAGACTCTAGGTTGCTGAGGCCATTCAATAAAATTAAAAAAAAAGCTCCAAAATAGATTTGCAATGAGAGCCACCAATGATGGATCAGAATTTTTTGTTGGAAGAAATATTAGAGAAGTAGCACCAAATCTGCAAGCATTTAAGTAAAAGAGTTAGCACAAATAATTAACAAAGCAATACATATCGAATAAAATGAGTGAATTATAGAAGATCTAAAAAGAGCAGGCTCAGGCTCAGTCACACAAATTTGAGGCGACAAACATAAGCATCCAAACTTCAAATGAAGGGTTACATCACGAGTCTACTACCAAAAAGATAAGTGAAATCATCCCATCCTTCATAGCCTACATACCTGAGGTGGAACAACTTTCATTTGGAGAAGTTGATATGGTCTTTAATATCTACATACACAATAGAAAAGAATGCAGCATAGATCGGAATGGTAAAGGGATGCCATCTACCCCATATAAGATATGTATCACCAAATAATACCCACAAGTCATGAGAATGCACAGCCAACAAAATCCCAAACCAGTTGAAAATTCTGGGCATATCTACCATGCTGAAAATTCTGGGCACATCCACCATAAAGACTAAGCAGTTGCTAGGACCAAAGCTCACAATATGGGAAGAAAGACTAAGCATAAGATAAAACGAAGGCAAAAGTAGGACCATAGTTGAGAAGGTCGTTCATAAAAAGAACATGCAAAGATCCAGAAACAATGATATCCAGAGGAACAGTAAGACTAACATCAAGAATATTAGGAAGCAAGGCAACCCTCCAAACAGGAAAGGGTAGAGGTTCAACCACAGTCTAGAAATGAAAATCCCAACAGATAGAAACCAAAAAAGAAGAATGGGAAAGTAAGTAGTCGGTTCCAAACATAGACTTGAAAAGATCAAGAAAATTATAATAAAGAATATACTCTTTTGGCCAAATCAGCCAGCTAGAGCTCCTGATCCAAGCAGCCAGCAAGGCAGTCCACCCTATGAGCCACCAAGAAAGCCAAGAATTCAAACATTAGACTTTGAACCATCAGGATGAAAGATAGAAAGAGTTATCCAGTCATAAACAATAAAAAAATCCCAAGAGAAAGCCATAGGCAACATTGAAATCAAAGGACGGGAGAATCCAATTTAAAAATACAACATCCAAAAATAGAAAAAAAAATCCCTTTAGAATCACAAATAATCCAACAACCAGATAAGCAAAAAAGAACCCCCCAGAGTCATCATCAACCAAGTCAAAAACATCCAACCACATATTTTGCATGGACCTTCCTTCATAACACAAATTAAAATAGAACCTCATTGCAAAATGCACACCCAATATTTAGAAGATATAACAATCTAGAAGCATCCAACCTTACACTCATCTAGAACTGCACTAAAAAAGGATAGATAGTTGTAGGAAAATAGTTTTCCAAGCTAAAACCAAAATAACAAAGAGCCCATAAGGTCACACAACTCCTCTTAGCAGTATGAGCAAAACCAAGAGAGAAAGGACAACTAAAATCAACTGGAAAAACCATCATGATCAGCAAACACAAGGAGATAGAACTTCCAGGCATAGCAGGAAGGTCACAAAAATAGCATGAGCAACACCTAGAAAGGGAAAAAAACCCACAAAGACCAGCAAACATCCAATCATACAATTTAGATCTCCATTAGACAATGATAGAAAACAACTAGCAAGAAAAATAGAGAGGATTTATACAAGATATTTATAAGCGACAACATAGGACTTATCTAAGATATTTCCAAAACACAATGTGAGACAACAAAATATATCTTATGTAAAAAACACTTGTTGACATAAATATAATCTTTCTTTCACAAGATGTATATGAGAAATGGTACCACAAAGGGACAAGCAAGTATTAATCCAATATAGCAAGATGCATGAACCACATATATTCCTGAAGAAGCCAAAATGAATGTAATTTGTCAAAAAAAAATCTTGATTTTGGAGAAAAAGAAAAAAAAGTTCATGCGATATTTTATATTCGGAACCACTCAGTCTGAGATTCATAACCTAGAATATTCAACTATTAAAGCCTAAATCAACCAATGAAAATATTTAGGCATTAAAATTTATCCACATATTTATATGCATGGATCACCAACGCCCATGTTTCACGCTAACTTTTAAGTTTTAACTTCTTGAAGAGCACTTGCATTGCAAAAACCCACAATAATTCTATTTTCTTAGGTAAAGAAACAAAAAAGCTCTACATTAACACCATTCTAAGTCTCATACTCATATAATAGCCATGCCCCATACAGTTTATGCTAGAAAATAAGTCATTCTTCTTTACAAAACAAAAAATCGCCATCAACATCATTTACAAGTTATACTTTCAGTTCACACTTACAATAGATTGGAAATTTTATGAAGGTAATAAAACTCATAAATTTATTACCCAATAATAGGATTGTGAAAGTCCATACTTACATCATCTTAACTTATACAGATCAATAGGATTGGAAATTTTATGAAGGCAATAAAGTTTTCTTTGAAGAAATGAGAAAGAAATAAATATTGAGGGATAAATTTTCAAAGTTTTAAACACGAATTGTAGCTTAAGTATATCGATGACAACCATATACAATAATACAACAATACAAGTGCAACAAAATTTGCAGACTTCAATACTTTAAATTATACAAATTTTTCATACCATATACATATTGAATAACATGTCAAGACTCAAGAGGTGTATTTATCATTTATCGGTGGAGGCGGTCGATGATACACAAGAAATCAAGAATCATCTCTTCATAAGTCATAACAGATTTTTGCCTTATTATCTCACATTCATCCATAAATGTGAGAATGGACATGAAATATGATATTGTTCTTTTTCTAGAAAGTTGAGTTAAAGAATAAACATACTTCACTTATAATAGAGGATAATACATTGATTGTGTTGATCTTTGAGCCTTTGAGAGTGCCATCAAGAATCAAGAGTAATTAAGATATGATCAAATGAATAATGAAACTATAATATATAAAATAAATAACTAACAAACATCTATGCCATAAACTAACCAAGTAAAATTAACCAGATATACTGCGTATCGTAGAAATGATCAAATGAGACTTGACAAAACAAAAAGCGGCGGTTGAGCCAAGTAACCCAAGTTGCAAAGTTAAGAAATAACAATAACTCTACCAGAGAAAAAATGGCACACCGACAATGCAAGTCTTGCTGCCTCAGATTGGTAAGAAATAAAGCACGATTCAGAATCACGCAAGATTGCAGAAAACACGAGGAGATCGAGTGAGGAGTGAGGACGAAGGAAGAGGAAGAATCATTCTAGCCCTTTCTCAACTACCTACAACCCATAAAGATAAGAAACCAAGAATGAGAGAAAGAACTCAAAGAGTCACGGTCCTCACGAGTCGGTTCTGGGTCGAAGGTGGAATTTGAAAGGGTAAACCATATATGCGTTCACCTTTGATCTCACGGTGGACTCGGAGAGAGAAGGAGAATCCACCATTCGCAATCGCT